>PVKM010001082.1:0-62713 GCA_004027735.1 Carollia perspicillata
AGCCCAGTGGAGCCAGGAGGCAAGGGAGGGTTCGGGGCATTCTCCTGGCTGCTTCCCACTCATTCCTGAACTCAGTCACAAAACAAATCTGATTTAGGACGAAACAGGAGCCAGGCTGTGTTCCAGGGCATGAAGTGGTAAGTACCAGAGAGGGGCAGACCGTGACAAACAAGTGTGCAGTGCGATGCCAGGCAGTGAGCGCTGAGAGGCGTGAGAAACATGAAACGCGAGAGGGTAAAGAGCGGCAGGGGGGCCTCCCTGTGGAGGTACAGTGTGGACGGAAGGGAGCCAGGCTGTGAGTCGCGGGGGTCGGAGGAGGTGCTTTGTAGACCAGAGGAGTAGCAGGCACAGAGGCCCTCAGGCAGGAGCATGGGGCAGGGGTGGCTTGGGCGTGGGTAGGAGTTGGAAGAAAAGGAAGAGTCAGCGGTTGGGAGAAGAGCGAGCGAGAGGGGAAGGGCGGGTCCCGCCCGCTGTAGTAGGGATGGGAGGATTTTCTGGGAGATGGGAGCCACGGCCAGTTGTGAGCGGAGGAGCAGCTCCGGGACTGGCATTGGAACCCAAGGACCCCTGTTGCCGTGGTGGCGAGAGAAGAGGAAGGGGCACGGACCGGAGGGAAGCGGGAGCCCAGTGCAGGGTCTGCTGCAGAATCCGGGTGAGAGTTGACGGTGTTCGAGCCAGCGTGACGGTGATACAGAAGGCAGTGAGGCATACTCAGACTCTAGATACATATCCATTCTCTGAACTTTATTTATTGATTTGAGAGAGAGAGAGAGATACTGATCTGTTGTTCGTTTATTTATTCATCCATTGGTGGATTCGTGTATGTGCTCTGACCAGGGATTGAACCTGCAACTGTGGCGTATCAGGACAGTGCTCTAACCAGCTGAGCTACCTGGCCAGGGCTCCCAGGCATATTTTAATCATGGAGCTGAGAGGACGTGCTGACTCACTGCGTGCGGCCTGGGAAGAAAGAAGGGCCAAGGATGAAGTGTCACTTGGGGTCTTGAGCAAATGGGTGCCTGGAGGTGGTGTTTCCAGAAGTGGGAAGAGAGAAGGGCTGAGAAGAGATTGAGACTTCTTGGTAGACATTGTTCTGGGTGTAGTTTTATTGAGATGTCAGTTGGACATTGAAGTGGGGACGTTGAATAGGTAGCTAGAGAGTCGGGAGCCTGGGGAAGAAGAGGCCACGGGCGCAGACCGACGTGGAGGAGTGTGCGCTGGAGCCAGCTCACAGCAGCCTGTGGGCCGCGTGGGTCTCAGACACACTGTGAGCGGGCTGTCACATACAGCTGTTATTAAAAATCAAATTATGTAAGCTTACAACTAATCTATTTAAAAAGCAAAGGTAGTTTTTAAAAATTAGTAGGAAGAGCAAATTAAACCCATAGAAAGCATAAGAAAGGGAAATACTAAAGAGCAGAAACCAATAAAATTGAAGACAGAATAAATGGAGGAAATCAATGAAATGAAAATACCGTTCTTTGAAAAAAGACACAAATTACCAATATCAGGAATTAAAGAAATGATACCACTGTAGACCCTGTGGGCATTAAAAGGGTAATAAATGAATACTATGAACAAATCTAGGTCTGTAAATTTGACAACTTAGAAGAAATGAGGGACCAATACGTTGAAAAACACTTTCAGTGCGTTAGTTTTCTGTTGCTGCTCTAACAAAGTAGCATGAGCTCATCCCTGATGAAATGCAAAGAAGCTCATGCTACTTTGTTCAGCAACAGAGCAGCTGCTTTGTAACAAAGTAGCATGAGCCTTAAAACAACCCAGCTCTTCAATCTTAGTTTTATAGGTTAGAAATCTGATAGGTTGCACAGTGTGAAAATCACAGCCATCAACACCAAGTACTGCATTCCTTCCTGTCAGTTCTGAGAGGATCCATTTCCTTGCCTTTTCCAGCTCCTAGAAGCTTCCTGCATTCCTTGGCTTGTGGACCTTCGTTCCTTCTTCAAAGCCAGCAAAAGCAAGTCCAGGTCTCACATGACTGACTCTTCTGCCTACCTTTTCCACTCCAAGGCCCCTCGTGATAACATTGGCCCCACCTGAGTCATCTGGAATAATACCCTTATTTTAAAATCAGCCATCTGCAACCTTAATTCCCCTTCGCCGTGTGCACAGCATATTCACGGCTTCCAGGGAACAGGATGCGGGTACCTTCGGGAAGCCGTTATTCTGCCTCCCACAAACAACAGCTACCAAAGCTTAGAGAGGCCAGAAATAGACCCATACAGATACATTTAATTGATCTTTGACGAAGGTGCAAAGACACTTCAGTGAAGAAAGGATCATCTTTTCAGTAAATGGTAACACAACAACTGGACAGCCTTATTTTAAAAACTTTTATAATATATTTATTGATTTTAGAGGAATAGAAAGGGGAAGAGCGAGAGAGACATTGCTTGGTTGCCTCCCATATGCTCCCTGACTGGGATTGAACCTGCAACCTGGGTATGTGGCCTGACCAGAAATCGAACCCCCGACCTTCTGGTGTACAAGATGGCGTTCCAGAAACTGAGCCACACTGATCACGGCCGGACAGTCATATTTTGAAAAACAAACCTTGATCTTTGTCTGTCGTGTTATACAAAATTTAACTCAAAAGCAATCATAGACCTAAATGAAAAATTATAAAACTTTTAGAAGAAAGCACGGGGGTAATCTTTGTGACCTTGAGTTAGGTAAAGACTTCTTAAATACAACGACCAAAAGCACAATTCATAAGGTTAAAAAAACAATAAAATTGACTGTTAAAATTAGAAACTTGTTCTGTGAAAGAAATTAAGAAAAGACAAGCCACAAGCAGGGAGAAAATATTTGCAAATCGCATATCTAACAAAGGACTTGTATCCAGAACATACAAAGAATACTCAGGACTCATCAGTAAGAAAATAGTCATTCCAGCCCTGACTGGCGTGGCTCAGCTGGCTGGGCTTCATCCTGCAAAGCCAAAGGGAAACAGTGCGGTTCCTGGTCAGGGCACCTGCCCGGGTTGACGGTAGGGTGCCTGGTCGGGGGTCCTGCAAGAGGCAACCAGTCAGCGTTTCTCTCTCACATCGGTGGTTCTCTCCTTCTTTCCTTCCCTTCCCCTCTCTCTAAAAAGAAATAAGTACAATAAAAATAAAGGAAGCCCTGGCTGGTGTGGCTCAGTTGGATCGAGTGCTGGTCTGCGAACCAAGAGGTCGCCAGTTCGATTCCCAGTCAGGGCACGTGCCTGGGTTGTGGGCCAGGTCCCCAGTTGGGGGATGTGAGAGGCAGCCAGTGAGTGCGCCTCTCACATGTCAATGTTTCTCTCCCTCTTTCTCGCTCCCTTCCCCTCTCTCTACAAGTAAATAAATAAAATCTTTTGAAAAATAGTCAATCCAATTTTAAAAATGCAAAAGATTCAAAGATATTTCACCAAAGAAATATAGATGACAGATAAGCATGTGAAAAGATGTTCACCATTATTAGTTGTTAGAGAAATGCAAATTAACACCACAAGACACTACTACACACTTACTACAGTGGTTGAAAAGATTAAACCCTGACAGCCTGACAGTGCGGTGTGCTGACGAGGATGCAGAGCAGCATGGCTGCGGTGCCAAACGGTGTGGTCGCCACGGAAACAGTTCGCTGGCCCCTTGTAAAGCTCAGCATTCGCCGTGCACCCTAGCCAGTCTCACTCTTTGGTGTTTACCCAAGATGAATGAAAATCTGTGTTCAACTGCTTATATCAACTCTATTTTTAAAAATAAGCCACCTGGAAACAATGCAAATGTCCCTCCCCTGGCGGGTGGACAGGCTAGCCGGTGCGCAGTGCCCTGCAGCCTCGCCCCGCAGCAGAAATGAACGAACTGGCTGCACCCCACACCGGTGCCCGCCTCACAGGCATCACGCTGATGGGAAGCAGGTGGGCTCGACGGGCTGCATACCGTCTAATTTGATTCCTGTGACATCCTGGAAGATGCGAAATTATAGGGGGAGGGTTTTGCCAGGGATGAGAGTTGGGGGAGGCAGGGCATCTTCGGGGGATGGCAGTGCGACCGCACTGTACCTTGAACGCACTGACGACGACACAACTCGACGCATTTGTCAAAACTCACAGAAGTGCACACCAGAAAGCGTGAATTTCACTGTCTGTAAATTTAAGTCTAAACATTCTAAAGATAGTGAACACCCAACTCTCCTAGTTACTTTACAGTCGACCGGGATCCGTGCTGTTGATTACTTACTCTGTAGCATCCAGGCCGAGGGGATCCCAGCTGCGCCTTCAAGACGTCAGCGTCGTGGCTGGGAATCAGTTGTGGTGGGAGTTTTTCCCACGGTTACTGGGAGATGCTACAAATCAAGGCCTAATTTACCATTTTGTTGATTTTCTAGACTTAAGTGATGAAGAAAATGGTTTAAATATATAATAAGGTCAGTTAAACTTGCAAGTGTCATCTGCTGATAGCACAGAACACTGAAGGAATTGTCGTGCAGTATTTGGCCATTATTTTCTGGTTTAGCAAAGAAATCATTCCCTGGTGATTGAGTGAAATTCCCAGCAGTGTTTTTGTTTCACTTTCATCGTCCTCCGTCAGGTAAACACAGGATCAACCACAGGATCAACAGTGCTCTGGTCAGAATCAGACTCGTCAGTTACGCCTGTCAGGTGGCTGTGGACACGGGATTTCAACAGAAATGAGTGAGAGCCTGTGAGAATCAGCTGGCCGTGTGGAGTTTGCAGTAAAGAGTATTGTGTACTTTGTTATGTTTGTGAATTGCGTACTACAATTCCTTTATAGGAGGTAAATGTATATAAGTGTGTGTGTGTGTGTGTGTGTGTGCGCGCGTGTGTGCGCATCCCCTGCGCCGGAGGGCTGGTTATCACACATTTACCTGCATGCCACCGAGGCTTAGGAGTCATCCAGACTGGAGAAGAGGACCGAGGTCTAAGGCCTGGGCTGCCTCCATGGTAGATAGAGGTCAGGAGGAGGAGCCGGTGAGGGGGAAGAGCAGGGGTTGGTGAAGGGTGGGGAATGTGAAAATCTAGAGAAGGTGTGAAAAGGTGGGGGGTGGCCCCCAACTTCACATGCTGCTGAGAGGAGGCCTGGAGGGGCGCGAGCTGGGGACAGCGGAGGAGGGAAGTGGAGCCGGAGGGTGTGACAGTCATCTGAGGCCTTCTGTGTAAGGGGGTGAGGGGAGACGTGGACTCAAGGGAAGCTTTTTGTCTTTTTTTAACTGCACGTTTTGTGTGCTGATGAGAAAGACAGTAAGAGGAAGGAAAACTTGGCAAGGCGGGACATAGAGGGGAGAACTGTGGGGCAAGACCCTTGAGCAGGCCAGGATCCAGCGACACGCCAGGGAGTGGCCTTAGCCAGGGACCTGGAGAGTGCCTGCGTCTTGACAGGCATAGTCGTGAGAACCGGGCACAGAGGTGTGCAGATGTGGGTGGGATATGAGGGACTTCCCAGCTAGTCAGTCTTTAGGGAGACAGGTTAGGGTGTGGGGAGGGGAGCGCAGGCCCTGTACTGCCCTCTGGGGCTCCAGAAGGGAAGATCCCAACTTGGGGGCTTTGGAGGGACTGGATTCTGAAACTGGGAGGGGATTTTGGCTGCTTGTCAGCTGTGTGACTTGGGCGTGAAGATTGAGGGGCGGTAGCGGTGCTGACATCTCACAGGTTGTAAAGATGAGATGGGGTATTGTGGGTAAAGGCCCGGCATGGGCTCTGGGCATGCGTCTCACATGGGCACGTCCATGTCTCTCTTCCTTCAGTGGACAGGTGACCCTGGCCTGGGTGGAGGTTGGAAGTTGTGAGGATCAAGACTGCAGAGGTGAGGTAGGGCCTTTGAAGTAACCTGCCCAGGGGCCATGGGAAGCTGTGCAGTGTGGTGAGCAGGGCAGGGGGGGCAGCTGCTGCCAGCAGAGAGGAGCTGGCCTCTGCAGCCCTGTGTGTGAGTAGTAGCCAAGCCCACAGTGCCAGGCTGGTGAGGCGCCATCTTGGATGGGGGTGTCATTGGGGGTTGTGTTTGCCCTGCTGGGAAGCAAAAAGCCTCAGGATGCCAAGGGGAGATGGTTCTTAGGGGGCGAAGGGGCAGGACCAAATACCCCAAGGTCACGGTGAGGCAAGTCTCCCTGGTGCTCAGCCCAGGCTGCACTGCTTTGGATTGTCTCTGAGAGGATGGAGGATTTTGGCATTTCTGGGCAGGCGCCCGGTGCTGCCTCAGTTGCCTACGTTTTGCCTTCCATAATCTTTTGATAGATGGTTTAAATCAGTGAGTGGTTTGGATGGTTCAACAGCTGTTTCTCAAGCATGAACCAGGCCCCTTGCTGGATGGTGTCAGGGCGAGACCAACACTGTCTGTTTCACTGGTGGTACTTGGATGATTTTAGGTGATCTGTGAACATTTATCAAAATATATTTTGATGTATATTAGAAAAAATGTAACTAGCACACGATTTCACAGATGTTGTTTAGGAGGAAGTGTAGTTAAACAAAAAGTCTTTTAAATATATCATGGTTTTAAGTTTGGGATGATGATCATGGCAAAGGTGATGACTGGGACATGAAGTGATGGGCTCACAGGACAAGCACAGGGCCCTAGAAACCGCCACCAGGGGGCAGTGTGTGTGCAGAGGGCAGGGCCACAGTGCCGGACACACTGGGAAGAGGCACAGGGCTGCCACGTGGGGCCGGTGGGTGGCCCAGAAAGCTTCATGCAGAAGCTTGACTTTTTAGGAGGTGTTTCTGTAAGATTCCTTTGCTACTAGGTAGAAAATGGATAATGGATGCTGGGGGCTGATGTAGGCCAGTTTAGGAACCTTTGCAGCAACTGAGGAGGAGGACCTTGGCCTCTGCTGGAGAGAAGTGGATAGGGGCTGGGGCTGCTAGGGTCCTGGACTTGAGGACATCCAGCAGCTGAGGACAGACGTGGATCTGGAGCTGAAGCCTGGAAGATAATTTGGAATGTGACAAATGATGGCAACAAAAGCCGGGAGAATGCTCCAAAGTGTCAGCTTGGATGCTGAGAGTTGGTGTGGCGGGCAAGCAGAGGGAGGCCAGAGCCTTCTGGGTCCAGCCCCACTGGAGTTCCCCAAGATTCAGTCAGCGCCCTGGGCCGTGTAGAGTCAGTGATGAACAAAGCCAAGATTCCCACCCCCGTGAAGCTTACAACAGAAACAGACTGACTTGTAAATGTCAAGCAAGTTCAGTGCTTTGAAGAGAGGACGTAAGGACTTAACTGTCTTCTCCATAAGGTGACCTGAAGAGACACCTGCCTGAAGGAGATCTTAGGAGAACAGAGATAGGTCTCTGAGGACAGTGCGTTCCAGGCAGCACAAGGAGCACAGGAGCACAAGCGGGAGTGACAAAGACTGGTGAGGGGAAAGGCCCGAGAGGGCCAAGAGACCAAACCATCGTTTTGGACGTTGGCTTTCACTGGGAGATGGAAACCACTGCACGGCTTCAGCCCAGAGAATGACACAGTCAGACCTGTTTCACAGGGATTATTGTGCGTGGGTTGGGGGGAGGGTGTGGGGAACAGGATGACCAGGGATGCTGGATGGGGAGGTCACTGCAGTGGTCTGGGTTCTGATGACTGGGAGTCTGCCTCCTGGCACATTACCCCCTTGCCCCTCCCCACAGTGTCTGTGTGACCAACAGAATATGGTGGCAGCAGTGGTACATTGGAGATCGGGTTTTAAAAAACCACTGTGGCTCCCATCTGGTTGCCGCTCTCTGGATCGTTCCCTCGGGAAGCCAACATTATAAGCTGCTTTGTGGGCAGGCTCACGTGACCTGGAACCGCGGCCTGCCAGCAGCCACCTGACGGAGCCTGGAAGCAGACCCTTCAGCCCATGGAGGCTTCAAAGACAGCAGCCTCACGAGACCAATTCAGAACCTCCCACTAAGCTGTACTGGATTCCTGACCTTCAGAAACTGAGGTAATGTTTTAGCTGCTGAGCTTCAGGGCAGTTCGTCACATAGCGGCAGGTAACTAGTTTACTTCACCTGGTCGTCGTCATACAAGTGTTGAGAAGTAGTTGGACCGAGCATACATTTTAAAGATACATGGGACAGGTCAAGTTTGAGATATTAAAAGATCTGTGTGGAGAGTTTAGTTGGCAGGCAGTTACAAAAGTCAAGTTACAGAAGTTGGCATCTGGATGGTATTTAAAGCCAGGAGTCTGGTTAAAAACCAGAAATGAGTAGACCCAAAGAGGCCCAGGTACTGTGCCCTTGGCAGCACAACTTGGAATGACTAGGTTAAGGCGAAGAAGGAGCACGTCATAGGGACGACAGAAAACCAGAGCTGGGTGTTCTGGAAGTCGAGTGAGGAACTTCCAGGAAGGGGAGGCGTTTACCTGGGCACTCGCACAGTGAAGTTGGAACACGAAGGCGGCCAATCAATCTGCTGACGTGGAGGCAAGCTCCCTTCACAGGGGGAACGGCTAGCAGGACGGCAGAGAATGGAAATGAGGAAGAAGGGATGACTACACACACCTCTTTAGGGAGTCTTGCTGGGAAGGGACGTGGAGTTAGGATCTGCTTGATTTGGGAGGCTGCTATTAGCAGGTGTGGTTGTAAGCTGATGGGAACTCAGGGAGGGGGGGTGCTATCCATAGGGATGTTCAGGACGCCTCCAGGGTTTTGACCTGCCCTTTGAAGGGTGGACACGGTCTTCCCTGGTGGGCTGTTGTGGATGCTGTAAACAGGCTGTGCAGCCCGTGGCCTAGAGCCACACACATAGTCTCCTTGCTGGGACACTGCAGATGGCTGCAGGCAACTCCAGGAGATGTTTTGTGTAAAACTTGACTTTTCTGGAAAGCAAAGGAAAATGATTATGGCTTCTTAGACTTGGTTTAAAGGTAGACTTTATTGGGAAAAGTTAGTGTAAAAACATTCAAATTCATAAAATTTAAATAAGACAGTAAAATTATACCTTGTAGCTATAGTAATCGCTATATTAATCACAAATAAGGTAAAGTCTAAATTATTGCCTAAGCAAACACTATTTTGTTAGGCTTCTGTTGCAAGCCCAAGGCAGGAAACATTGCAGTTATTAGAAGGGAGCCCAAAGATGTATTTGCATTCGAAGCTACAGAAAGGGAAAAAAGCATGTTCTGATTACAGCATCACAACATCTAGCCTGAACAAAAAGCAACTTTATTAATATGTCCTGCAGCAGAGTACATTAGTAATTGTAACCATGCATTAAAATTCTCATTTCATGTCATGGGATCGGTTTTGAAAGAATGATGAGTTTTCTGCATGAAACATTATCCTTTACTGAGTCCGTGTGGTTTGTCCCTCTCAGGACCCATCTAGGAACGTTTCTTCTCCGGGGACAGCTTCTTGAGATACCCAGTTTGCCTACCCTGGGTCATCTTTGGTCATTTAATACCAGCCAAGCTGCTGGGACCCAGGGCTGCTGGGAGGCCCCTCCCTGAACAAAGGGTGAGTCAGCTCTCCCTTTTTCTTGAACCTTAATGCCACACTACACAACTTGGTCAGAGTGTTACTAACAAGTTACTGTGGGATTCTCTTTGGTTATGGAATTTTTATTTATTTAAGCTTATAAAAATATAGCTAAAAATATGCTCCTGAATGCTGAAAGTATTTGTGACTGGCTTAAACACAAATATGTATTTCCCTGTGGAATCTAACATAAGTGGTCTCCTTAGCAAATACATCTGAGTGAAGAACAGAGACTGGTCATAAGAGCTCTGAGAGGTGGGGACAGCTGGCTAGGACAGCCTTAGATGCTGTCCATGGCTCTGAACTCGCTGAGGGCCTGCACAGGGTTCACGTGCTTCTTCTGAGATGCCCGTTTAATCTTGGTCTGTGTCTCGTCCTGTTTCTCTCTCTTCACCAAGGGCTTTTTCTCGGGTGCCTTCATCTTCCATGACACAGCTGGGAGGTTGAGGGAAGCCATACCCTGAGACTTCTGGTATTTGGTGGAGGCCACATAGGATGCCTTCACTGTCTGCACCACAGCATTCATCAGGTTTTTGGCAGCCTGGATCAGGGACATGGCACTGTCCACCTAAGAGACACAAACACGGGGCAGTGAGGAGCACACATCTATCTGACGTCCTGCTCCAGGGCAGGGCACGGCAGTCGTCCCATTACTAATTAACTGTCTCCCAATGGCTTGCTGATCTTACCCAAATACCCTAAAAACACCCATTTCAGATCTTTTAAAGAAGAAATGGGTAAATAGTAACAAAAATCTAAGGCGTTATTGCCTTGCCTGTCCTCACCTCTCAATAAGTTTATCACTCAGACAAATTGGAGGAGTCAGCCATAGTAGACAGAAAACCCACGGCTTTCAGTCCTGCCCAGGGGCACTGACATTGTAGCAGGTGAGCAAATGGTAGCCGTACGTACCACTAACACAAAGTTCCTTTGAAAAAAAGTCTGTGGGGTTAGCAGAAGCCACAGGGAATTAGTGGAGCCCAGCACAGACACCACTTTTGCCCTGCCCCAGGTGACAGGGTCAGAACTGTGACATGGTTAAGAGGGGGGGTTGGGGGGGGTACTACTCAGGCACTCGGACGGGTACAGGAGATTTCAAAAAGCCTGGGGACATCATCTTTGCAATTTTTGAATAGGCTCAATTCTTCCACGGGGGGACAAAAACAAGGAAGGTAAGTACCTTTTCCTAGTGAGAGGCCAGCCCCACAGTGGCCTCCAGTTGTCACGCACCACACAGCGCTCAACAGAACTGCAATTCAGCAGGGAGCTTTGGAGAGGCAGCCCTTGGCCTCCAAGGACTAGGAAGAAACTTCAGGGATTTCCACAGCACACTTCCCAGTTCAGGGCAGGTAAGGCATGAATGTGGACAAAGGCCAACCTATGCCCACCAACTACTTCATTTCACAGATGAAACTTACCCCAGAGACCACGAGCTCCCCACCAAGGTTCTGCACCTCGGCCTTAACTTTGCTGCAGATGTTGAGCTGGTGGCAGTAGAGGGCGATTCGCTGTAGGTAGGCCAGCAGGTCCTGCTTGCAGGCTGAGTCTGGACACTGATGGGCAAGCAGGTTTAGCACAGAGCACCCTAGGCCTGATCCAAACCACCCACCCCCAAGGACTATTTCTAAACCTCTCAGCGTACTACCAAAAGGCTTCCCCTCTCCTTGCTGGAGCAAAGGGCATGAGAGATGAGTTACCCAATTACTTGGTGCAGTCAAAGCCCTGGGCTACTCTGCTTGGGCCCAGGCCCTGAAGGTGAGAAAAAGCCTCAGCAAGCAAGAGCTTGGTTCTGGAGAAAAGTCAAGAGTGCTCTGAGCTAGGAAATAACCATCCCAGTAGCGGTCCTGCTCTGAGGCACGCTATCTGCTCAATTACAACACACACTGCCAACACCTGAGGAAATGAGTCTTCCTCAGGCAAAGATGGAGGAAAAGGAATCACAGCAAGGAAGCAAGCACTTGGGGACTGTGAGGGCTTCACTGGGTGGCTGCAGCTTAGGAAGCTTTAACCCAAAGAAAGAAACACAGAGGACCTCTCAAGTATTTACAGCAAGCAGTTCCCTCTGGGAGACTGGGCACAGTGAGTGTGAGGGTGGTAGAGAGAGACCGAAATTTTGAATTTTATTCTGCACAGTGTACAGGAGCCGCAGTAGAGCCATATCTGATAGCATTTAAGGTGATCATGTAGGAAGACTGTACTGACAGAGGAGAGGCCACAAGAACTCATCCAGGCACCAGGCTGTGGGGGTCCGGCCTGAGTTGGTGGTGGAGAGAAGAAAGACTGGATGGGTCAGGATTCTCAGGACTAGTGGAAATGCCAGGGCTTAGTACTAGATTCCATGCAAGAGTGGAGTCAGGATGACTTCTGAACCTATAAAGGGCTTGAGCGATGAGGCACCAGGATGCAGGCTGAGAGGCTGGCTACCTCAGGGAAAAGGGCTGGAGGGAAGGGCTTATAACTGCGTAGAACTGTAACTGAGAAACAGCATCTCTAATAAGTCATGAAGCATCAAGGAAAATGTAAACCTTCCGGGAGTTAGGAGGTATATTTTTTCATAAAGGGTTTTTTTTTTTTTTTTTTGTATGAAGGCCAGGTAGTTGAGAGCCCCCAGTGCTGGGCACATGAAGCAGATTCTGGTGTGAGGTGTGAGGTAAATGCACCAGGAGAGGCACTCACACACCTGTGTCAGTCAGTGTGTTGGGCTACAGAAGCAGCACCTGCCTGGAGCTGAAACTCGGAAGGGAGCTCCGAATAAACAAGTCACGAGTAGAGGCTGGCTTTCACCTGTCAGGACAGACACACCTGCTCCAGGTATGTACTCTAGTGCAAACTGGCCTTGCCTCTTAAGACGTGTCAAAGAAGAAACAGGAATTCATAAACCCTTAAAAATTGATGTTGGTGAGCTAAGAACAATTTTTCAGATGGGAAGAGTGTTGTGTCCTGTGAAAATTACTGTTATTGCCACCTCAGGAAGGGACCGTGCTGGGCTGCCCGAGTCCCTGGGTGAACTTAAAAAGTGTGTCACTTACGTGGTCTGCAATGGTACGACCAAGCTTGTCCATCCTGGATCCTGCCTCAGCAATTTTCTTGGCAGCACTAATCACATCTGATGTATTTTTGAGCGGTCCTTTACCTCTGAAGAAAGAGAACAAGGCTCATTGCGGATGAAGCCCTTTGGTGGGAGGAGAGCGGCCCCTGGGCGGGCAGTTGGTGAGGCCGGGCACTGCTCACCGGGTGAAGTCGGTCATCTCCATCATGATCATGCACATCTGCTTGGCCAGCACGATGATGTCATTACCGCTGTCGTCCCATTTGGACACTTCAGCATCCAGCTTGCTCTTCTCTTCCTGGAAGCTGGCCACCTGTTCTGCAATCTTTGCTTTTTGCTCTTGGGGAAGCTGAGCCATGATCGCCTAAAATCAGAAGCACAGAAAGCTCTTACATGAAGAGAATATGACATTCTCACAGTGCATTAGCCAAAAACATTTCCTCCGAGTGTTCTATGGCATAGATGGGATAATGCTTTAATAGGTTTCATTTTGCCTAAAGGGCCATTTCTTCTCATTTTGCCTAGAAGTTTATGGCAGCCTGAATTCCCAGCCCACTTTCAAGAACAAGTTTTAATGTGGAGGAAAACAAGAATGTGAGGGGTAGAAGACTAATGTGGAAGCTTCATGACCACGCTTGCACATAAACTGAACCTGCTTAATTCAATTCTTTAAAAGTTCCATCCTCTGTCTCCTGCCGTGGGGAGTGGAGACGACGGGCGGGCTAGTTAATGCTCCCACCCTTTCCTGTGGCTGCGCTGCCTCCCCAACTTCTCAAGGTGAACTGGAAGTGGTTTTAGAATGTAAATTTCACAGAAGGCAAGAGAGAACCTTCTGAGGAACAGACATTTCACATATTTCAGTGGCATTTAAAGCTTATCAAAGCAACCTGAGGAGGCCTGCTGCCCACTGCCATCTCCCTGGGCTCCTCCCCACTCAGCTTCCCAAAAGGCTCATGATCAAGTGAGGCCTAGAGCAGGGAGGTACTCATTGTTCAAAATTATTTTTGCGAAGTGAAAAAAGGACTCCTTAGAAATATTTCTAGGCGTACTCCCAAAAACATAAATGCTATTGATTGAAGATTGGATGACTCAAATGTACGCAAGGGCTCTGATTAAAATGTACCCCCCTTTTTTTTAACGCAGAAATAAATAGTTCATACCCACGGTGTCATTGTGATGGGCAAAGACAGCAGTTGTTTCTGATCTCACAAGCCTTTTAACGAACATTGTGTTGATTAGATCCTACGGATCTCCTGATGCAGGACTCAGTCATAAACTGAAGCCCCAGGGCCCATGTTCCTGTCTTGCTCCCATCCAAGGACACACTTTGGGAACCTACAACTGACTAGTAGGTACCACAGCTTAGGTTAACATCCTGCTGCCGTAAAAAAATAAAAGCGGGAAAGCAGGGTTCACAATACTGAGAGTGGCTTCCTGGAAAAGAAAAGCTAAGACCTGAGAGGGGCAGGGGAGGTCTGCAGAACAAGTTTCACGGATTCCTCACCCGGGCACTCTGGCCAGCGATCAGCTGATCATCTTCCGTCTGGACGCTTGTCCTGCTTCGGACGTCGAAGTCTTCCGTCTCGAAGTCAGAGTCATCCAGCTCCTCAGGAGTCTGCCACCGAGAGGGAGATTTTAAGTCAGACACAGCCTTGGGCTTCCAGCTGTCCCAAGCCTCTCAGCCCATACCCCTGGGCCTAACGTATGAAACTCAGAGTTTGGGATTTTCATGAGCAGTATTCTAAACAGGTGTGTGTAATAGAGCTAAAATCACTCAGTATTCACCTGAGACCCTGCCTAGCTGATGCACACGTAAGCAGTTCGCCCAACAAGCAGTAGGTGAGAGCACCACCCCACGCTTTCCAAAGGGCCCCGGGACTCCATTCTGGGGGCTGGGGGTTCAACGAAGACAGTCAAGACTCTCTTTGATATACGTGTTTTACTTTTTAATGTACTTGTCCAATAGCTGCATCTAAAAACAAAGGTAAGAACTGCTCTGGGTAGAAAAGGTACTGTATTAAAAATAGAAGTATTTTATACAATGTTAAGCAGATTCTTACAACTTTCCCACTTTATAACAAAAAGAAAATTAAATGAAATAATAATGGGCCTTCTCATAAGGTACCAAAAAATGCTTGGAGGAGTAAAATTAGACGATGTAGTTTTTTTTTCCCCTTTGATGACAGGAAAAAAGAATGTGGCAGGTAAGGTCTGAGCAAATACTAAAGGGATTGATTGATTGGCGGTCCTAGCTCTGCTTGAATTATGAAACAAAATTCTTATTTTGCACAACCTCCAGCCTCATATGATTAGCTGCTGACTTGAAACATAATGTCTTCTCCAAGTTATCAGGAACCAGGGTAGCAGGCAGAAAAGCTGGGGCTGGCTCTTGGACCAGCCTGTGACAGGAGGGCATGAGGCAAGTCCCTCATCTGTATCAGGACCTACTCCAAGCCCAGCCCCAGGACTTGCTGTGAAGCTCAAAGGAGAGGACGTGTGAGAAAGCATCTGAAACTGCCCCGAGTGTGTACATGTGCAACAGCCAGGCCTGTCCCTTAGTGAGATGAAGTGAGGACAGCAGAGGACACACAAGACACCAATGAGCCACAGAGAGCATGCCAATGCAGGGTCCTGCAGTCTGACCTGGGAGTGCAAAACACTGCCACCACTGCCCATTTCACTCCTTCCAGAGCTGGAAGAGGAATCCAAGCTGCCTGCCTGCCTGCCCCCAAGATACGATTTCCCACAATCCTACTCGAATCCCCAGAATGGGGACTCTGGAATTTGTAAGCATCTCTTGGAGAGTATGCAGTTTCAGCCCTCTTAAATATCCTCTTTATCATTAAGGTTTCTTTTAGTCTATTTCTAGATGTCTTGTCTTCATGGAAAGAACTCGGGAGAAAAGGGCTGCATTCATTAACACTGATGTATGTGACCGGAGGACCCCTTTACACCACTGGGTTTAACCTTGCATTCAGCCAGGCCTCTGCAGAACATCTGTTTTTCTTTAGCAGCACCAAGACTGAGGAAAGCAAAAGGCTCCCCAGCCCTGCCCCAACCCCAACGTGTGCAGGTGGAATGGGGCCTGCAGGAACAGCGAGCAGCCAACCAGGCAATCCCTGGACTTTTTTTCCCTCCTCACCCCAGAGCAGTGCAGTGTTGCCCAAGAGCTTCTCCACTGCATATAAAATGCATCCAGCCTAACGCAACTGCCTTAGAAATAAATGCCCTTCGTGTCCAGCTGACAATGGGCTGAGGGGATAAAAAGTGGGAGAGCATTCCTGTCTACCTTGGGAGGTCTGACTACCAAACCTTGAAGGTGTGTGTAAATGAAAATCTTCTGACCCAACAAGACTGACAGAATGGCACAACAGCCACCTACGCCACGGGCAGGCCCTGCTCTCGGCTTCCAGAGCCACATGCCCCCGCTCAGAACTGCGTGTGAAGGACAGCTGCGAGACCCAGGCCTAATACCCTGGGGGTGTGCATTACAGAGCCGTTGGTAGCTTCTCAACCCGTCTGTTTATGCCAGCCCAGTGGGGGCCCTTCGGACCTTCAGATGGTGAGAGGTCTGCTCTCTGAGAAGACGGGTCCCAGTCAGGGCCCTGAGCAGGGAGCATTCCATTCTGCTGTGGTGAGACGGCTCCAGGCCTGGCCATGAACCAGGGAACACAAGCAAGGGGGCCACAGTCCCTCATTCTCACCCTGAACACAGTGGGTTCTAGCGTCCTGCCTGCCACCCCTTTAAAGAGAGGAGTGCTCCATGTGAAGAATAACTTCATCCTGCATTAAGGGCATGTCTCTCCTCTGGAATTACCTGAAAAGCCTTTGTTTTCTGCAGTTTCCCTCTACCTCAGATGGAAACTTCCTACTGTGGTGACGGCTTGCCCTACATTAAATCATCAAGGCCAGCTCATACTAGTGTCTATTCTCAGCCTGAGTGTGGGCTCTAAACGTGCAACTAAAAGTCATTTTAGACAATGTAATTAAATATATTTGTTCTAACAGTTTTCAGATTCATGGTTAATATACTGCCAAAGCATCTACTGAGTTCCAGAATGATGCATTGCTCAAGTTACACAAATGGTAAGAAAGAGCTGTTAAAACACCTGAAATACAGTTAACTCACCCTTATCATCAACACCGCTTTCCTGATGTCCCGGATGCCATCGTACACCAGGCGGGAGGCATCGATAAACTCATTCTCATCCATGGGCTGGGCAGGGTCCGAGCTGAGGGCTTCCACAGCAGCTTCTACTTGCTCAGTAAAACGCGGCATGACTGTGCAGAAAAGAGGCGTGACAGACCCCACTGGCCCAGCAGACACTCATTCCGCCAGCCCTCCCCAAATCCCTCACTCAGAGGCCAGGTGTACGATGAGGGGCCTCTGCTTCTACCTATGTGACAAATATTAATGGTTGAAATAAATGCCATATTTTACAAAGACTCGAATCACCATTTTTGTCTCTGACCAGATTCTACAGTACAGGATTTGGATTATTAAGAACTTGAAGTGAGAGGTAAGGGGTATGAAGTGTGAGGTGTTGCTTTAAGAATGGGGCCCTCCTTAATTTAGCCTTTATTCACTAACAGAAGACTTAACTCAAAAATTCATCTTAAATAGTGTGTTCAAAATCATTCCCATCATTAATCATGTGACCCACATGAAGGAAATATGTTTGTGAGGCCTTAATTTGTCTGACAAGTATGATGTACAACCCAAAACTCTTGGCTTAAGACCGGAGTCCTGATCTCCTATTTCCCACCCACAGAGCCTGACTGATGAGATGGCCCCGCCCACCAGGCCGTCTCTGTGCGGGGGGCACTAGGAAAGCAGGGAATTCCTGTACCTGTGTTGGAGAGAAGCTTAGTAGCTTCCAGCACCTTCTCTGTGTAGACCCCTGGCTCATAGTTGTCCATCTCTGAGGTGACTACATGAATGACCCTGGCTGCCCGGCCTCGGATCGCACCCGCTGTGCGGTCCAGCCCATCTACATCTTTCTCTTGGAGAGCAATGACACATTTGTTCACATCTTCCAATATGTGATTCTCTGAGGAACAAGCAAAAAGATGAGTAAGGGAAGAGGAAGGGGACAATTACTTTTCCTTTACACTTTTTTCAATTACTTTTGACATAAGTTTTCAGGTATACAACACAGTGATTAGACATTTATGTAACTTATGACGTGAACACCCACTGGACACCACAGTTATCACAATACTGACTATACCCCCTATGCTGAGATGACAGTTACTTGTAAGTTGGTATGTATCACTCAATGCCAGCTACGGTGACAAAAGCTGTACACATGTCATGTCACTGAAGAGAACAGATTAGCTGTTGGATTAGCTGTTCCATAGAAATTCAACTTATAATCACCTCCAAGCATAACAATCTTCATTCCAGATTTAAAAATAGAGAAAGAGGCCCATCTTTAAGGCAAAGCTGTTCAGCCAGGCAGACAATTTAGAGAACAAAAACCTTAACTTCTCTTTACCTTAAATAATTTCACTGACCTTATATCCAGAACGAAGTCTGAATTAGAAGATGAGGTTCACTCAGACTATCCCCCTAGTCCCTCCCTCCTCCAGCAGATGCCAAAGGCAGCCCGACAATCCACCAAGAAGCCAGCACCGTCCTGGACAGGAGACGGCGCTGGGGAGCAGACTGCGGCCTCTGGGAGGGGGCTGAGGGGGCGTGCCTCAGGGGAGACATTTTGTAACCTTGTTATGGGCTACGGGTAGGCCTGTTGTGATATGGCCTGCTGTGGTATTTGTGGAAATCCTTGAATTCTGTTAAGCTGACAAGTGGCTCCTACCAGACACAGAGCTAGAATCGGAAGGCCCATCAAAACTATTTTTCCTCGAAGTAAAATGCTTCACACTAGATCCTGAGAACCTCAGAATAAGGAGTTTGCTTCAACCTCATCAATAGTCACAAAGTTTAGACAGTTCAAATGTTCAAGAGCAAAGTGGGTAATAAATTATGGGCACCACACAGCTGTCACAGTGGATGAGGTCCATCTGTAGGGGCAGACCCAGAACAGGATAGAGACGACTGACAGCCAGAGTGACAGCGCTGCCCAGGCTCCAGGGGTGGGTGGGCAGGGAACACAAAGGAAAGCCTCAGGTTTGCTGTAAAACTAAACATACTCTTACCATATGATCCAGCAATCACACTCCTTGGTATTTATCCAAAGAAGATAAAAATTTATGTTCATATAAAAACCTGCATATAGATGTTTATCGCAGACTTACTCATAATTGCCAAAACTTGAAAGCCACCAAGATGTCCTTCAAGTGGGTAAACAGATAAACCAAACTGGCACATCTAGACAATGGGATATTTAGCACTAAAAAGAAATGAGTTACCAAACCATTAAAAGACATGGAATAATCTTAAATGCATATATCACTAAGTGAAAGAAGCCACTCTGTAAAGCCTACACACTGTATGGGTCTGACTATATGACGCTTGGGAAAAGGCAAAACTCTGGAGACAGTAAAAGATCAGGGGTTGCCAGAGGCTGGAAGGAGGAGGGATGAACAGGCAGCGCACAGAGGTTTTTTAGGGCAGTGAATGCTCTGTATGATACTGTAGTGATGGGCCCAATGGTTCACAACCATATAATGTGAACCACTGAAAGTGAACAATAATGTACGCTGTGGACTTTGAGTTATTTAATTTCAACGAATGTGTCACTGTGGTGGGGGATGTTGAAAATGGGGAAGGCTGTGCATGTACGGAAATAGAAATTAGATGGGAAACTCTCTACCTTCCTTTTAATTTTGCTGTGAACCTAAAATTGCTCTGAAAGTCTTTAAATGTCAATCAATCAATCAATAAATATCTTTCCAAGGAAAGCAAGGGAAATGTAGTAAGAATTTCTATTATGAAAGGGAAAAACGAACAAGTGTGATACAGTTAAAAAGGCTATAGTTTAGTGTCTACTAAGTAAAAAATTAGATTTGTTAGTATTTAAACTTTGTATTATTTAAAGAGAAAACATATTAAACTACACATTAAACTTTTTACATAAACAAATTTTAGGGGGTAATATCTGAATCAGTTATAAGAATCAATGGAGTTCTGATGAGTGTAGCTTAGTTGGGTGTTGTCCAGAAAAGTGAAAGGTCACACGTTTGATTCCTGGTCAGGGCACATGCCAGGGTTGTGGGTTCCGTCCCCAGTTGGGGTGCGTATCAGAGGGCAACTGGTCGACAATGTGTGGCTGCCCCTTGCACAGCTCCATACTAGGGGACCAGGAACCCTTTGGTTTACAGGCTGGCGCTCAATCCACTGAGCCACACCAGCCAGGAATTTTCTTCTACTTTTTAAAAAAGATTTTATTTTTAGAGGTAAGGGAAGAAAGGGAGAAAGAGAGGAAGAGAAACATCTGTGTGCGAGAGATACATTGACTGGCTGCCTGTCACACGCTCCCCAACTGGGGACCTGGACTGCAACCCAGGCATGTGCCCTGACTGGGAATTGAACCAGCAACCTTTTGGTTCGCAGGCTGGCACTCAATCCACTGAGCCATTCCAGCCAGGGTTAAATATTTTCTACCCTCACTGAACAGCCGTGTCTAGGAAAGTCCCAGCCAGCGGAGGCCAACACACACCCAGGACACAGCATCAACCCTGTTCTCTACACTCGAGTGCTAGGGGCAAACTGACTTTCCGCTGGACATGTGCAAACACGGGAGGGCTGGAGGTGCCCACACTGACTTACACCAGAAATCACTTAAGCTTTAACTGAAATTCCCAGGAAACTCAGCATGGGTCCAGTATAAGCAGACACACTGGTCTGTACCCCATTCATTAAAGACTCTGGTGATTCAGCAGTCTTTTTTGTAGGTGCTTCTAATGGGGGTGTGGCGGGGACTCACACAGGCAACACTCTATCTGCACGAGAGCATACTGTGGACACTATGATGCCTGTTTTTCATCAGGAAACTGTTCCAGGTCTGTCTCTGCAGACCTACCTCGTCTATTTTAAAGGCTATGTAGGTGGACGGGCCACAATTCACTTATCTGGCCTTCTCTTACACATTTCAGTTGAAGCGAACATCCTTGTACAGGTATTTTGGCAAGCGTTTGTGTACATGTATCTGGGGAAAGTTTCTAGCAATGGCTGTTTGCTAAATCAAAGGCATATATGTTTTTAAAGTAGATATCTGGTGCCTAATTACCACCCAGAAACCAAGCCAAGTGGCGTTCTCCAAAAAGGACGTGTAACTTGTCCTTCAGTCCACAATGTACAACAGGGCCTGTGCTCCGAACATCTTTCTTGATGCCATCTTATGCACATATAGGGGATAATGTGTTATATAATGAACTTAATAAATAACAGGAAACATTTAACTAAACGGTAGCTATTTCTTTTTTAAAAAATCACAATTGACGAGGAAACTGGCGGACAGAGGTACTCGGTGACTTGCCTGAGGTCACACAGGTCACATGGCTAGTGGACATGGGAGTTGGCTACCTATGCCTCCTCCTCAAAAGAGAGGAGCTCTGCACTTTAGTGACTCAACACAGAAACAAAAGTATCTACAACAACCCTTCTATTCAGTGTCCTCCGAGTCAGACCAAGCTCTCTGGGCACACTGACACCACTCAGCGTGTGTCACCCCAAAGCATCTCACACAATACATTACATGTTTCTAAGAACATCTGGTCAAGAAATGTAATAAACCATTAGAACCAATTGAATCTTTAAAAATTAAAAAAAAAAAATAACCAAAACTTCCACATGTAAGCAGAGTAAACAAATGAGAAAGTAAACTGCATTTCCATGGAAAACGTTTATCAAATGAAATTCAAACAGTCTTTATCACTTTGATAAATTTCAAACCACCATCCTTCAAGGATCAGTCCGTGTAAATATATTCACGGTTTGCTGAATGCTCTCTAGCATCCTAAACTGTCCCCGGTATTTACTAGGCAACACCATGAACAGAACGGCCTGGGGAAAAGAAGACTCTATGCCTTCTTCCCCAGGAGTGGCGTGCATGTACCTATTTTCAAGTGCCACTGTCTCATATTTGATGCAGTGACCCGAGTTCCCCCTGTCCTACAGATTCAGAAAACACTGGCATCAGGGTCATGGTGACTTCACCAGATTAACACGTAAGATGATCACTACCCTTTTGTTTTTTTTTTACAACCCTCATCCAAGGATGTTTTTTAAATGATTTAGAGGGAAGAAGGGAGGGAGAGAGAAACATCAGTGTGAGAGAGAAACATCCATCGGTTGCCCCCCATAGGCACCCTGACTGAGGGTTAGACTTTGGTGTAGGGGACAATGATCAAAACCAGCAGAGCCACCCGGCCAGGGCTGACGATTACCTTTTGAGCCACAAATTTAGGATATGCTTTATGATGGAAGTAGGAGGGAACTTTTGGAACCAATGGAACAGACTATCAGGAACAACAGAAATAAAGCAGCATAGGGTCCTCTCAGTTCCATTTCCTAAATAACCGCCCCTTGGATGGACTACAGCAAACATCCAGTCCCCACGGATTCCAAAAGGGAATGTGATGGTGGAAAATTATTAGTTGAAATATCCCACACAAACTCTCACACTGCCAAAGGGCCACAAGGCCCCAAACAGTAGACAACCACCACTCCAAGAAGTCAAGCAGCATTGTCACTTTTCATTTGGCAACATTTTCTGGAGCCCACCAGCCGTACGCCAAACCTCGTGCTGGGCACTTGCCTGGCGGCCCTTCTCAGAAACACACTCACCTCACTAAGGGGATTACTGAAGCACTAGTGCATAAAGGTGAGGGGAAACTGGCCGAGGGGGGCAGGTCAGGGGCTTCTTATCTAAGGACTGCCTGGGACTACTGCAGATAGCGCCTGCTCTCCAACCCACGTACACGTCAAGAGATGCTGAGTTGCACGAGGACCAAGATCTGGGACCAGTGGGGGCCTGCCCAGTTAAAACTGAGGTTATTCTCAATGAGAGCCAACCAAGACTTCCCTACAAAGGTGTGTGTCATGTGACATGGGGAGCCATCTCTAGTGCCCCCCATAAAAAGTGCTCAAGCTGCCATGATTGAGGCAGGTATATGAAGACATAAAGGAGTCTGAGTGCTGGAAATTAACTGGTTAATGCAGAACTCTGCACAGGCATTTGCCTGTCTCCTCCCTTCATCCCATGTTCCTAAGAAGTATATCATAAAAATTAGAGGAACGGTTAATTATTTAATTACTTGACACTGCTAAGAAAGTCTGTGACAAAACATCAGAGGAACATACCAGGGCGGACCTCTAAAACTCAGAAGCTCTGAAACCACCACCACTTTCTGACTAAAACAATCATTCTGTGTTTTACATGCTAACAGAAACTGTCTACACTCCTTTCCATCAAGTCAACCCTTATATTTTCCGCGCTGATGTAAAAATTGAACATACCAAAAAAAGTGCATCTGTTAAAGAATCTGATTTCTCTTTGCCTTTCTTCTGTGTTATGTTACATATCCTAAAGATACTGCCTGGATCCACAAACCGCTACTGCAGAATCCCTTTTGTTCTTTGATTTGAAGAATGATGCATGAGGGACCTTTGATGCTCTTACATTTTTACTTTGCTGTAAAAAAGGCTGAAAACCCCTTGAGACCAAGCCTGAGAGAGACCCACCCTAATCACAAAAAAGGAAGTTCAGGAATGGCATAACTTTCTCCAGAGGGGAGCTTTGCATTGAGAATTCAGAATTAGTTGTTTGCTCAAATTTAAAAGTGCTGTGAAGGTGAAATATTTTTCTCTAAACCTATGAAAAAGAATAATTCAAGCCCTGGCTGGCATAGCTCAGTGGACTGGGCGAGGGCCTGCGAACCAAATGATTGCGGTTCGATTCCCAGTCAGGGCACATGCCTGGGTTGCAGGCCAGTTCCTGGCGGGGGACACACGAGAGGCAACCACACATTGATATTTCTCTCCCTCTCTCCTCCATTCCCCTCTAAAGATAGATAAATAAATAAAATCTAAAAAAAAAAAGGAATGAAAAAAAAAAAAGAATAATTCAGTACTTCACTGGGAAAAATAATGGAAGGCCATGATTTCCCGAAAAAAGCCATGCTGCATTTTGGGCACCTGCAAAGATGTGCTTGCAAATGGGTTTTTGTTTTGAAGTCCCAGCGCCTGTAACCTGGCAGTCCTGCAACAGCACGGCTCACCTGCTTCTGTGCAGTTTACATACTGCCTGCTCCTCACTCTGTCAGTCAGAGCCGCCAATCCCAAGGAAAGCAGGCAGGGACAGGGGAACATTGGTATGCATAACACTCTGTCACCTTATCCAGGTCACTGATGGAGGACTGTGCCGTGCATGTTCTTAGGTCCACTTCTGCTTCAAGCACCATCTCCCACATTCCAGCCTATGGCTCCCTGGGGTGACAGGTAGTTTCAGCCCTACAAGCACCCAGCCGCTGGCACTGCCCACAGCTGCAGGCCTCAGGAAGTCTGGCACCTCCAGACAGCAAGCAGTGCAGCCGAGGGCAGCAGAGGCCCCATTAAATGGAAAATGCATTTACACTCGCTCAACTCGAAGGAGATGGATTGAAATTTATCTCTGTATGATAAACTGGATTGCAGTTGACAGACATTTTCTATATGAATGCAATTTACTATCATTACCAGTTTGTTTATATAATGAAATCAACTGTTTTTGTGAGGTGAATTACTCAGATTTATTTTTGCAAGTTCATAATTAAATGGCACTTAAATATTTCCTCTCTGTTTTCTGTCTGTGCAACATGCAGACAGTATCTTTCAAAAAGTAGGCAGTTCAACTATGATCACTTGTGAGGGAGAGAGATTTCCAAGCAAGGAAAAAAAAATATTTCACAGAAGAAACTAAAGGTGATGGTGTTAGGATTCCTGTCTCCTAAGTTTCGCTGGCTGATAACAAGTAACCACAGCCTCTACTAGGACAAAGGACATACTTTTTCTAAATACAGCAGCAGGAAGAGGGGTGGTGGCTACGGTGCTGTACAGGTCACAGGTGCAGACCTCTGCCAGCCGGCTGTCTAACTCACGCTTCTAAGATTGAGACCAGCCCTACCATGAGGGAAACCCTCCAATGCCACCTCCCGCTGGTTAGGGGTCCATGGTAGCTTTTTTTGTTTTGTTTTTAATTAAAATGAAAACCAGCACAATATATCGCTAGAACGATTTATCTGCCCGAACCTGGGGGCATTCTGATCATCAATTATTACAACTTCAGCAAAAGGAAGTATGCACTTCCTCCTCATAGGCTTATTATCTAGGGAGCTAGAGCATTACCTGAGACAGCCAAGAAGTCATCGATGGAAGTAATGTCATCGACAGCATCGGTGAGAACGCGGACTTGTTTTTCCCACTGTTCTTTAAAAAGATCCATATTCTCTTGGGCCAGTTTACTCTGTGGTTTTGCTGCTAAAGCCAATGCAGCATTGATAACCTGCAAAGACAGTCAAGTTCACTGCTGACCTTCCAGAGGCACCAGAATAAAGCAGACGGGATAATACGGCCAGCAGAGTGGCTGTGGCTTTGTCTCACATGCCTCTCACAGGACAGTGCAAATTTCACAAAGACAGATGTTAAACAGTAGGTTTTTATATGTGAATGGAGAAGCAACATGTTTGAAATATAGAAATACAGTAATACATTGAAACTACGGACAATTACAAAAATAATCTCATATTTCCACTCTGTGATAGCAACTCTGTAATTTTTGATACCATATTCTAGGCTTTTTTCTCCTGGTATACATATGTATGTAAACATGCCACAAAATACAGAATAAGAATTAAATGGTACATAAAACTATCGTGTTTCTTCCTTTAAATACTTCACATCACTAGATATCTGTTTAAAGCACTGACTGTCCATTATTCCACCGTATGGAACAGGAGCCGCATGCCCGCAGGCCGTGTGCAGAACTCCCAGCACGCTGGAGGGCTGCGCCGCAGACGCGGCCTCTGAAGACTGTGGGTGTAACCAACTGCAGAGTCAGGCCTGCTAGACTGGTGGGACTGTTCCTCTTCCTCCCTGAGCAACTGGAAGTGACAGACTATCAAGACAATCAATGAAAGATTCCTAGGCACAGGGGGACTATGCCACCCCAGTTATTAATTACTGATAGCCCACTACTTTAAAAGTATGTGAGTTTGGACAATAAATTATTGGGAAGAAGAGACCATCCTATATTTCTCACGTGTAAGGCTGCGGTCCCCCATATTCATTATTTCGAGGCTTGTTTTTTGTCTCTTTTCCTTCTTGCCATTCAGTTCCACTGGGTGCTTCACCATTGTAGGCTACACATTTCATGAATTACCTCATTAATTCATTCATGTATCAGATCAGAGTGGAGCTAGACCTTGTAAGAATATTTGGCTGAAGAAAATGTTTCCAAAGAGAGCCAAGTAAAACATGGGCACTGACTTAATTATATGTTTTAAATACCAAGATAATTTTCCATTACAAAGAGAAAACTGCTTTCTTTTGTTCTTATCTCATGCAGTATAATGGAGGAACAGCCCCTTGCCGAAGGTTAACATTCTCATTTTGACTACAGAACGGTTTACAAAGGATACCTGACAAATACAGTCAAACCTTGGCTCTTGAACAGTTCAGTTCTCAGAAAAAAATCTCAGCTGTCTAACAAAACTTCGGGTCTTGATTCTCTGCCTGACAGCTCTTTCATGCCCACACCTGTATGATCAGTCACAGTCTCTCTCGATATAAACAAAGGAGATTCAGTCTTCCAACAAATAGCTTCTCAAACAGTTTTCTAGACAAATTCAGTTTAAGAACCAAGATTCCACTGTACTCATTTTTGATGACTCTTAGAAAATTAAAAATGGAAATGTGTAAAGTGGGAAACTGAAATAACAGACAAAGCTGTCAGAAAACAAAATTACTTTTCCATGCAAATGATCTTTATCTAGGAAATCTTAGAATTAATAAGACTTCATTAAGGTAGTTAAAGACAATATATATAAAAATCAGTAGCTTTTCTATCTGCTTTCAAAAAGAACAGAAAGGTCACTGGTTTGATTCCCAGTCAGGGCACATGTCTGGGTTGTGGGCCAGGTCCCCGGTTGGGGGCCCTCAAGAGACAACCAATCAGTGCATCTCTTGCACATTGATGTTTCTCTTCCCCTTTCTCCCTCCCTTCCCCTCTCTCTAAAAATAAATGTCTTTAAAAAAATCAGATAGTTTCATATTATATAAAAAAGTACAGAAAATGAATGAAGTGTCAGATCTTCATAAAAGCGATTAATAGCAAAATATGCGGGATTAAATTTGCAAAGAAACCCACTGGACTGAAGCAGCAAAAAGTGACTGAACTTTTCTGAGGTACGTTTAAAAACTTGAATAAACACAAATATATTATATGTTTATGAGAAGACTGACATTTAATCACAAATTAACCTGGAACAATCAATTGCTAAAAATAGCCAAAAAGTCTTGGGGATAGAGAACAAGAGTAAGGAGAAGAGATAGTTTATAACATAAAGCTAAAGTAATTAGAACAGAATAATCTAAAAACAGACCCTATCATAAAACAAATTCAGTGTTATGATAAAAGTAACATCACATATAGGTGGCAAAAGGTACCCTTTTTATATCCGGTGGGCTATTTTGAGAAAAAGTTATAGCTTTACTTCATACTTATATTTGTGTGCTAAGATTGCGTCCAGACAAATGAGTTAAATTTAAAATTACAAGGCTAGAAGAATATTTATGTACATATTTACTAAACAAAAACCTAAATAGAAATTGTTTCTTATGTCTTAGAAAACTCTCCTCTACTTCCAACAATTGGAGAAGTCAATTTAGAAATCTAACTATATTACTTCTGCATTTAAGTGTGTACATATAGCAGGTGAAGTATATCATGTTAGGTAAATTGGGGGAACAGCAAAGTATCAGTAGGAAGTAGGGGAAAGACACGGGCGCCTTACCTGAGGTGAGCCACAAATGTCCAGGAAACAACTGGGGGCAAAAGAGGTCTCACAAAGAAATGCAAATCAGAGGGCTCACGAACCAGCTACGTTCTGAGACCGATTCTGGAATGACATTTTGTTCTAGAACTCCCTCTTGTTGTTTTAAAAATATAGGGAGTACCACCTAGCCCTAACTCGGGAGGACTACTTGCCTTCTACAGCGCTTTGTCAGAGAGGTCCTTCTTGATCATCCCACACCAACCTTTGTGGGGCACAGTTAAAGCAGTGCTTTGAGAAAAATGTATAGCAGTAAGTGTTCATTAGAAAAAAAGTCTCAAATTAGTGATCTAAAAGCTTCTATCTTTAGAAAATAGAGAAAGGAGGGCAAATTAAGCCCATAGCAAGCAGAAGGAAAAAAATATTAGAGCCGTGGCTGGTGTGGCTCAGTGGATTCAATGTCAGCCTGTGAACCAAAGGGCCACCAGCTTGACTCCCAGCCAGGGCACATGCTTGGGTTGAGGGCCAGGTCCCCACTATGGGGGCGCATGAGTGGCAACCACCCACTGATGTTTCTCTCCCTGTCTTTCTCTCTCCCTTCCCCTCTAAGAATAAATACAATCTAAAATAAAAGTGTAACTGATGAAATGCAAATCACCCAAATTCACCCAAGAATAAACAGCTAATCTGAATACCCTGATATCTATTAAAGAACTGAATTCATTGTTGAAAACCTTTCCATGAATAAAACTCCAAGCCAGATGGCTTCATTGGTAAATTTTTCCAAACCATTAAAAAAGGACTAATACCCATTATACAGACTTGTCAAGAAAAACAAAAGAAACAAACAAACAAAAAAAAAAAAAACAGGAGAGAAGGAAACCCATTCAGCTTTTATGATATGGAAACCAAACTTTACAAAAGAAAACAAGACCATTATCAACAAGCCTCACAAGGAGACTGCACTGTCTCCTGAGGCCTGTTACCCGCAGACCTCTGTGTGTGTGTGCTAGGAGGGGAGCAGGGAGATACACAGAAAGTGCTGAGAAAAACTTTTAGTTGGAAGCATCTCCTTTGAGCTCTTCTGTGAAACTACTTTGTAAGAAAAGATTTAAGAACCGGGAGTAGAAAAGTGAGGTGATTCAAAGATGGTCCTATGATTGTGAAATAATAGATGAGCGAGAGCTGAGGCCACAGGCTACCTGGCCCATATGCCTCGGACGTTCTTTAAAGAGCTGTGTATTTTCTCACTGCCTACAGACTGGGCCTGTCTGGGTTTGTGCTTTTCTGATGCTTGTCAAGCCTGTCAGCCACAGAAATGATCAGTGTTGCCACAAGCACAACGGGAAAAGAAGTAACACAGAAGTCTAAGGAGGTAGAAGAAAGAATGTATAATTTTGTAAGTTCTCAATTCAGTGAAAAGTAAAAAAACTAAAAGAAATGTAGATAAGTAGTGGCTTCAAATGCTTAATTCACCCTTGTGTAGATTCCCAAGAAAGACCACATTTTATTTAAATCAGGCTATATGAATTCCTAAAGTTCCAGGTTTGTATTAACATAAATGTACAATGCTCATTTCTCACATAATGAACTAAGAAAAATAAAATAGTGAGATCATCTCCACAAAAGACTGAAATCATATCAAGCTTCTTTTCTGATCACAACGATAAGAAACTAGAAACCAATTACAATTAAAAAAATGAAAAACACTCAAACACATGGAAGGTAAATAATATGCTACTAAACAATGAAAGGATCAACAATGACACCAAGAAGAAATCAGAAATTACCTTGAAACAAATTAAAATAAATACACAACAACCCAAAACCTATGGGACACAGCAAAAGCAGTGCTAAGAGGGAAATTCATAGCATCATAGGCCTCCCTCAAGAAACAAGGAAAAATCTCAAATAAACAACTTACCCTACAGCTAAAAGATCTAGGAAAAAACAACAAACAAAGCCTAGAGTGGGTAGAAGAAAGGAAATAATGAAGATTAGAGTGGAAATAAGTGACATAGAGCCATTAAAAAAAAATAAATGAAACCAAGAGCTTGTTCTTTGAAACGAACAGGATTGACAAACCTTTAACCAGACTCAGAAACAGAGGACCCAAATAAATAAAATCAGAAATGAAAGAGGAGAAGTAACAACTGACCCCAAAGAAATACAAAGGATGGTAAGAAAATATTATGAACAACTATATGCCAACAAATTGGACAATCTGGGCAAAAGAGATCAACTCCTAGAAACACAATCTCCCAAAACTGAATCAAGAAGAATCAGAAAATCTGAATAGACCAATTACAACTAATAATAATGAAGCAGTAATCAAAAAACTCCCAGCAAACAAAAGTCCCGGGCCAGATGGCTTCACAGACTAATTTTACTGAACATTCAAAGAACTAACACCTATCCCCACCAAACTATTTCCAAAAATTTTAAGAGGAGGGAAGACTTCCAAGATTATTTTATGAAGCCAGCGTTATCCTCATTCCAAAACCAGATAAAGACACTACAAAGAAAGAAAATTATAGGTCAATATCCCTGATGAACACAGATGCTAAAATCTTCAACAAAATATTAGCAAACTGGATCCAGCAATACATTGCAAAGATCATATACCATGACCAAGTGGCATTTATTCTGGGGGTGTAAGGTTGGTACAGTATTTGCAAATCGATAAACATGATATATCACAAAAACAAGATAAAGGATAAAATTACATGATCATATCAATAGACACAGAAAAAGCATTTGATAAAACCCAGCATCCATTTAATGATAAAAATTCTCAGCAAAGTGGGAATAGCAGGAACATACCTCAACATAATAAAGGCCATCAATGACAAACCACAGCCAACATCACACCCAACAGGCAAATACTACAAGCATTTCCCTTAAGATCAGGAACAAGACAGGGACATCTACTTTTATTTAACATAGTACTGAAAGTATTAGTCACACCAGTCAGACAAGAATACAAGGCATCCAAGTTGGAAAGGAGGAAGTAAAACTGTCATTATTTGGTATATAAAAAATCCTGAAGACTCCACCAAAACAGTACTAGCTAAAACTTATAAGTTTCAGTAAATTAGCAGGATACAAAATTAATATTCAGAAATTGGAAATGCTGGCCAAGATGGAGGCACAGGTAGAAACCCTTCACTTCCTTGCACAACCAAAAGGAGGGTAACAACCAATCTAAAAACAATAAACAACCAGAAGTGCCAAAAAAAATCAAACTGCATGAAACTCCAACAACTAAGGAATTCAAGAAACAGTCAACCAGACCAACCAGACTAGTAGGAGGGAGACAGGCAGTGGGGTGGATGGAGAGAACCCAGAGCAAGGCAGTGGACCGTGTGGGCAGGGCTGGCTAAATGGAAAACTGAGACTCATAGGTGACTGTGGACTACAGCGGGGTTGCCACGGTGGGAGAAGCTCCCAGTCTCACAGATGTAAAATAGGCTAGAGCCCAACAGGTGAGCCGCATTGTTCCCCCTCTGGCCCCTCCCCCACAGACAGCACGTCAGCACAGCAAAGAGGGTTGCCCTGCACTGGTGAAAACCTAAGGCCCCACCCCCTTACAACTTCACAGGTGCACCGAGACAAAGAAATATGGCTCAAATAAAGTAACAGAGCAAAACTCCAGAGAAAGAGCTAAGTGAGGAGGAGATAGCCAACCTATCTGATGTGGAATTCAAAACACTGGTAATCAAGATGCTCATAAAACTGATTGAGCTTGGTTGAAAAGTGAAAGAACAAATGAAGGATACCCAAAGTGAAATAAAACAAAATATTCAGGGCACTGACAGTGACAGAAAGGAAACCAGGATTCAAATCAACGATTTGGAATAAAAGGAAGAAATAAACATCCAACTGGAACAGAATAAAGAAACAAAAATTCAAAAAAGTGAAGAGAGGCTTAGAAACCTCTGGGAAAACTTTACACGTTCCAATATCCGAATTATAGGGGTGCCAGAAGGAGAACAACAGCAGCAAGAAATTGAAAACTTATCTGAACAAGTAATGAAGGAAAACTCCTCCAATCTGGTAAAGGAAACAGACTTCCAGGAAGTCCAGGAAGCTCTGAGTCCCAAAGTTGGACCCAAGGAGGAATACAACAAAGCACATCATCATTAAATTACCCAAGATTAAAGATAAAGAGAGAATCTTAAAAGCAGCAAGAGAAAAGTAGACAGTTACCTACAAAGGAGTTCCCATTAGACTGTCAGCTGATTTCTCAAAAGGAAACTTACAGGCAAGAAGGGGCAGGAAAGAAGTATCCCAAGTCATGAAAGACAAGGACCTACATCCAAGACTGCTCTATCCAGCAAAGCTTTCATTCAGAATGGAAGGGCAGATAAAGTGCTTCCCAGATAAGGTCAAGTTAAAGGAGTTCATCATCACCAAGCCCTTATTATATGAAATGTTAAAAGGACTCATCTAAGAAATTGAAGATGAAAAACTATGAACAGTAAAATGACAACAAACTCACAGCTATTAACAACTGAACCTAAAAAAACAAAACAAACCCAACAACGTCGAAAACAAATAGCAAACAACTAGAACAGGAACAGAATCAGAGAAATGGACATCACTTGGAGGAGGGTTTTCAGTAGGGAGGGGAAGAATGAGGGGGGAAGGTGCAGGGAATAAGAAACATAATCAGCAGGCATAAAATAGACAGGGAGAGATTAAGAATGGTATAGGAAACAGTGAAGTCCAAGAATTTGTACGACAATCCCTGGACTAAGGGCCAGGGGGAATGCTGGAGGGTTGGGGGGTGCAGTGTGGAGGGGGGATACAGGGAAAAATTTGGAAAACTGTAATAGCATAATCAATAAAATATACTTTAAAAAAAGTTGGTGACATTTTTACAGACCTATTATACACCATTATAAGGAGAAATTAAGAAAACATTCTCATTTATGATTGTAACAACAACAACAAAAAAATAAGGTACCTGGGAATACATTTAAGCAAGGAGGTAAAAGATCTGTACTCAGAAAATTATAGTACACCGAAGAAAGAAACTGATGAAGATGCAAAAAAGCAGAAGCATATATGTTCATGGATAGGAAGAATTAATATCATTAAAATATCTGTACTACACAAAGCAATCTACAGATTCAATGTGATTCCTGTTAAAATACCAATGGTATATCTCACAGAACTAGAAAACATACTCCAAAAATGTTTATGAAACCACAAAAGACCTCAATAGCCTCAGCAATCTTAAGAAAGAAGAACTAAGTTGGAGATACCATGCTACCTAATATCAAACTACACTACAAGGCTATAGCAATCAAAACAGCATAAAAAAAGACATATAGATTAATTGAACAGAACAGAGAGCCAGAAATAACCATGCCTTTATGGTTAATTACTATTTGACAAAGGAGGCAAGAACATACAATGGAATAAAGACAGTCTCTTCAATAAATAGTGATGGGAAAATTGGACAGATATATGCAAAAAAAAAAAAAAGAAACTAAACCACCTCCTTACACCATACTCAATGTGTCGCAGCTGCCTTGTCTAGAAATGGCATCTGGTAATGCACAAAATGCCATCACCATGCCTGCAAATGGCTATTGTATTTGCCATCACTGAACCTGCCCAGCTCTGTTTGTAAGCAAGGGTAAAAATGAGCCCAGGTGAGAAACTAGGAGAATAATCACACCTGGGAAACATCTTTTTATTCAGGACATATACCCAATACCAAGTGTGGTCTGCCCACTATCTGTTTAAGCCCTTGAGTTCTGTTCTAGTAGGAGAAATGAAATTACAAAGGAGAAGGACACAGGATGCTTTCTGATGGCAAACTTAAACCTGTGGGATACGGCCCAGCCACGCACGATTTATGCGCATCATCATTTTCATTAGGATCTACCCACTAGACTCTCCATGTGATCCCCCCCCCCGGCTTTAAGATCATTTATATAAATACTCTTGCTAGGTGTGATGAGCGTATGTTACCATCTGTTTAAGCTGATATGTGAAAGCACTGTTGTTTTTCAAGCATTTAAAAACCAAATGGAGAACCAAAGACATTAAAAACATATACTGATAGGATAAAATGGCAAACTTAGCCAAATCTTTAGAAATATGCTCTAAATTTATTTCATGTAACTTGGTCATACACTAACCTTCTGGAGGTGATTTGATCCATTGTACTTATTATCTGCACAGCTAGCAATCACTAGCAGATTTCCTAACTGGCTTAAAGCCGAAGAAATGTCCATCACATAATGTGAATTCTCAATTGGCCCATCACACCAATATTTAGACAGAGCAACTCTCGCTGGGAAACTATTCACATGGTTCAGAATGAGAACAAATGCCCTAACTAACCTGTATACCAGTAAGGATCTCATATTAGTAACCAGGCTTTACTTATTTCTATCACCTACTTTGAATGTCAGGAATTATTTATATGAAAGAGCCAGAGTATTAGTCACAGTATATCTTAAAGGTGGTTGCAGACATAACATAGAAACTTCACTCCTGTGACCTCTATTCTATTACTCCAGTTCCCTGCTTATTCTCCTTTATTTGTGGACACTGCCCATCTGGCAGGCCATTTAGAGAGAAGTAAATGTAAGTCCTCATAGTATGCCCATGAGCACTCTCTACTTGGGAAATTGGAGAGGCAACCTCTTCCACTGAAACAGTATTTACACTGCCCACAAATCCCTGTGAGTGGCGAAGAGTAGCAGGCCACGCGAACAGGATCAGGTGCCCTCATGGGACGCACACAACACACTGGGCATATAACAAAAAACACCGTTCTTCTGTGTGCCTCGAAGTCTTTCTAGTGTCCCAGAGGCTTAGCCTAGCCTCATCACCAGTCTTCCAAAATGCCGTTATAAATGGGAGAAAAGTTCTCAAGCATTTACTTCGGTAGGTGGCTGAATTACAGTATTAATATCTGTATCATAAGGCTACTTTAAGACATTACAGAGTAAGGGTTCCAGCTGTTAAATGTTCCCCCCTCTCCCAACACAGAAACCCAAATACAAGGCATTAGGACGGAGGGCAGGGAGGTAGCTGTTACACTTTGGGGCTTGTGGGGTAACCACCGTGATTGCAGGACTGCCAGATGTTGCAGACACCCTAGTTCAAGAAGGGTGTGGACTGAAGGGTGTGGTCTATGCCCACCATTTGTGAGCAGCGGAAGACAATTCACATTTTTAATGAAGGGCAAGGGGTCACAGTAGCATGCGATGCCCTCAGGAAATGCCGCCTGAAGTTAAAACAGAGATTTCTCCAACCTTCGTAGACTCTGAATCAGTGTTTTTGACTCCGTGACTTTTATCTAAAACCCTACAAACAAAACTAACAAAATAACCCTCATCTCCATTCTAACCCAAATCCAGTTTGGTGGTACCTTACACACTACTGGTCATACCTTACCTGAGGGCAGAGGGCTTCTAGCTGGCTTGCAGACATCCGAACTAGCTTTACGCCTTCTTCATTGTTTGAAATGGAACAGGCCAGGTTGGCAACCTAGAAGAAGGAACACCACAAAAAAGTATTTTAAGATTTTTCTCTTACACTGCAAAGGAAAACAAACACACTTACCCTCACCCCTGACCTTTACAGCTTACAAGGATACTTCTTTTTTTAAGACCTGTGCTAAGGAAACTACCGATTCATAACACAGGTCACATTGTAAGTTGGTGGCAGAGCCTTATCCCACGGCCTGTCACTCACAGGCTTTACATGGGCTCTGCCCTGCCTGAACAGTAACTTGAGGAAGCAGCTCTCCCAGTGGGGCAGTGACACGATGCACCAGGAAAGCACTGCTGGTACCCTGGCGCACTTTGCAGCTGTTCTTGAAGGAAGGAGATCGAGACTCTAAGCCACTATTCTCATTTGACAGGTGAATGGATGCTTACTTTAAGCCAAAATGAGCTTTATTTGAATACAAGTCTATTTTTTTCAAATTAAAATAGCATTAAGACATCAAGATGGACACAAAGCCATCCTCCTCAGATGTCCCACTGTTAAGAGCACAACTGTCCTCTAGCTGGCTTCTCAAAAGCACTGAGAGCCGGACTCTTTCCCCAACTATACGACTTCATTGGAACTTCCCGCCAACAGTCTCAATAACATTGCTCGTGTGGCCAGAAACAGTGTTTCCAAGTTGTGCCATACTTCCTCAGCCGAAGCCCTGGCTATGCCGATAATGCTGCTCTGCGGTGCTCTGTAGTGACTGTTAGGGCTTCTTCGTGGTAAGTTTGCCAATTCCATTAGTAATGCCACAGACCAACTGAATACGCAGGGCTGAGACACATCTTTCCCCCAGTTGCAAACTCAGTTATGAATGACAGAGGCGTAGGCAGTTGAATACCAAAGGCAATTTCCAAGAATTGAAATGCCAGAGTAAACAAGGGCAATGGCAATAACCCTTGATTTTTCACTCCTCCACCCAACTTAAGCACATGAAGACACAAGAAAAAATATATACTATTATGGCTGTTGTTTGCTGTGTTACAGTTAGGCATTAACAGCTTTCTGCAAGGCTGCTAAGCTATCAGAATCCTGTACTGTCTAATCACAAGAAGAAACAGAAGAATGAACATGCAGTTTAAAAATAAAATGTAAGGAAACTGAAAACTAAGTCAGGTCTTTAATGTTTAGTGGCCTTCAAAATCACATAAAGAAGTGACATCTATTCTCCCTGAAGATTACAATTCTACTTTCTGATGTCAACTGCACCTGAGCCAAGGGGGACTTTTCTCTTCATGATGACAATCGATGGAGCTGATTGTAGATCCTTATTTGTTTAAAAATTGCTACAAAATATGGCCTAAGCTAAATTTTATAGACGACTTTAAAAAAAACATTACCCCTCAATCGCACATTTTATGATGCTATAATGAAGGAGAAAGCTTAAATTAGATGTGTTCGTGCCCCAAGAAGGGGTTTTGAAAACCAAATACGGAATGTGCGGCTGATCACTGAACTAGCAGCCAGGACTAACAGAGGTCCCCACGAGGTGAGCGAACTCACGCCAGCACCCCCACCTCACCCCCACCATTTAGGAAGCCAGCCGAATGTCAGATGGGGAAAGGTCTGCCACTGTGTTTCCATCTTCCACGCCTTAGTCACTACTCATATAATTTCATTTCTATTTATATTCTCCCAATTGTATGAATCTGAAAAACCCAGAAAAAATTTTAAATTAAGGAGCAAAAAATTGTATAAAGTTCTGTCTACCAATAGCGTGGCTGAGGATGAAATGGCTGACTTTGGTAAACCACCTTTCCTATTTCCTAATAATCCTAACAAAACAAAGGTTAGGGAAGACTTGCTCTTTGCTTTAAAACGTTAGGTACACTGCCTGCTTCAGGAAGCCACGCTGCCTGGCCTGGGAGGAGGGAGTGGGCACCTGTCACTGACAGTCTTCTCCAGATGAACGCTCAGTGCAGCCTCTCGACCACAGTTCTCTGAGGGGCTAACCTCGTATACTAGTGCCAGGCTACAGGGAAAGCTCAGGGTGAGGGAAGGGCTTTCTAAATGCCTCCTTCTGGGCTCTAGGAATCTGGGATGGCAGTTAATACAGAGACTGAACATTCTGAAGTTTGAATTAAAATCACCCAGAGCAGCTAACTTCCAGAGAACCTGGCTGAGCTGAGACTTTGTAGAGCACTGAGCAGTATCCCCACAGTTGTTTAGGAATAAATTATTATGTCTTTGCTGTCACAGTAACTTGAGATACTATTAACAATGTAAATGGCGTTGATGCCTGCTAATCCGAGGAGTGGACTAGAACCGACACAATGACCACTGGCTCCGACCTCATGAAAGAGTGACCAGTGCCTCCACTGCACTGCTTCTGCCTAACTCATGTGAGTCTGGACCGTGTTAAGGAGCAGAACATTTTGGAAAGCTTGCCACTCCCTAATAAAAACAGCTCTAGGCTGCTGCAGGCTTCAGGAGGAGCCCAGGGACAAATAGCCTGTGCTGTGAGGGAGACGGCCGGAGCCCAGCTGTGTCAGACCAACAAACATGACATCTGTACACGACAGAGAGATAGCATTTCAGAGATTCAGAAAAGCTCTACCTTCACTCCACACCAGATTTTCTTTACTTAAGTAAAATTTAGGAAATAAAGTTCTACAGTAGAAAAATACCCCATTATGACCATTTTCCTCCATTACACAGTATGCGCTGATGACTTTGAGTGCAGAGTTGTTTAAACCACACACGAGTTGCTCCCACTGCCCTCAGTAAGTGCTCGTGGTTCTGCATCTGGCTGAATGCAACACTGCCCCTTACTCTGGAAGCTCTAAAGGAAGACAAGACTAATCCTGCTCTTGGCCATAAATTAATGACCTACTCTGGTGACAAACTCATTCCCGTTCTGTGGAGGGAAACGAGCAGAAGAGCTGTGGAAAAGGGGTCTTTTAAGTCTAAGTGGCAACATCACAACCTGAGGAGCAGACTGCAAGGCTGAAGCTCAAAACCCGTGCCACCTGCCATGCAGCCCTGGGTCAAGCCACTACAACCTGAATTTTCTCCTTTAAAATGATTGAGTCTAGCTCTCAAAACTTCTAAAACAGTAACTCAACTTTTCTAAACTTGTCATATATCTCAGACATCCCAACTGTACATCATATAAATTTCAAAACCACTCAGGAAATCTCCAACTACGACTCCCAAGCCCACAGGGGAAATGACGATGGAACAAAGGGTAAGCCTCCACCTTCTCAATTTCCAGGGGAGGGTTGCCGGTTACCTTCTTGAAAGGAACGAAACATGTTACCAAAATATGAAGTGTGCATGGGCGACAGAAAAGTTCCACACTGGATTGTGGTGATGGTTACATAGTTCTGTAAATTTAGTAAAAATCCCTGAACTGTACACTTAGAATGGTAAATTTTATAATACATAAATTATCTCAATACTGCTATTAAAAAAATTCAGAGCTAAGCAGATGAGTAATTAGAGGAAATTATCAGAGGCTAGAATGAGAAAGCAGAAATTCACAGAGGTAAGCAAGCACTGAAAACAATGTTTACTTGGAATAAGGGTGGGGATGGAGGGGAATGGGGTATGTACCATTCTGTGGTCTGAACTTGTATTTTTAATGGACCAAGGCCATGACCTTCACTTCAGATCACAGACTCTGCACAGAGCTGGGCTGGCCAAAAGCCAAAAGCCTAAAGCCTTAATGATAAGAGTGAATGAACAAAGAAGTCGCCATGAAGAGGGAAAGAGTAGAATACTTGCCAGTGTAAGCTCTAAGCATTCACTCAAAGAGAAGAAAAGAAAAGGTCTCCCTCCCCAAATTCTAACCAAAATCTGGTTCTCCACAGGGGTTCAGATATAGAAATTATATTATTTATTTGGCCCCAAAAGCATTTAGGTTTAGGAGGTCATGTACTAGTGGTATCCCTAAACAACTGGCAGAAGCAAATCTAAATGGAAATTTTCTCTGATGAAAGATAATCTAATCCCAGGCCTCAAAGAATTCCTATATGCAAAATACCAGAATGTGAATTCACAACGAAAAGTGCAGAAAAGTACACAAGGAAATAAGCCAACTCAGGCAAGAGTAGGCTGAAGAATTGAGTGATTAGATCCGCAACGACTGCAGATACTCTAATGATCAAAAACGGAATATTAAAAGATGTTTCTTACGTTAACATAAATTTTAAAAAGTATATAAAGTAGAGACAAGGAAAGAATACACTCAGAAAAATTACTAGACAGATGTGAGAAGGATCAAAATAGAGCTTCGAGAGGAAAGGAGTAACTTCTGGCATTCTTGGAAATGTAAAATAATCTTGACTAACACAGTGCCGCAAAGAGAGAATTATTAACCTGTAAAGTCAAACTTAAGATTAAAAAAATTTTTTTTCACAATGTGAAAAATTAAGAGAAATGCAAGATAAATTCAGAAGACCTACTATTCAGCCATGAGGAATTTCAGGAGGAAAGACAGAATGGAACAGGTAATATCGAAAGAAATAACAGCAATATAAATTTTTCAGAGTGAATGAAATCTAAACTTTAGATTTAGGAAGACAAATTCTAAGCATGGTAAGTAAAAAAAAAAATCCACACCCTGATACACTGTAGTAAAGCTTTAGAACAACAAAGACGAGATTTTTAAACAGCCAGAAAGTAAATACAAATTATCTATGAAGAAAGCTCTGTGGGACTGACTGCTGACTTTTCAACTGCAACCATGGAGGCCAGAGATAGAGAAATAATTTTCAAGTCACTGAGGGTGGAGGATGGAGGGGGGAATCATCTATCCTAGGACTATAAATACAATGAAACTATTTTTTCAACAATCAGAGCATGAGAAAGACATAAAGACAAAACTAAAACAAAAACAACTTGAGAGCATTTACTCAGATATATCCCTCTCCCACGGCTACCAGAGACGTTTCTAATGAATGTGCTTCAGAAAGAAGGGAAGTAATCCCAGAAGGAAAGTTTAACATGCAAGAAGAAATGGGAAGCAATGAAAATATGGTATCAGATAAAATTCATGCAAAGTTAAAAAAATGAGTAAGGCAATACCAATAGTGTCTACCTCAGGGGGCCATAAATAAAGACAACCAAAATACTGGACAATACTTATGTTGGAGAATAAAGTATTCTAAGATTCCTACATTATTTCGGGAAGAAAAGATACTGAGTTGATCAATCTTACTCTCTAAGTTGAATATGCACGCTAAAATATCCAGAGTTGCTGCTAATAAGAGAGAGAGTATATGATTTCCAAACAGCGGGTGGAAAAGATAAAAAAGGAGGTGGGAAGTCTTGATCAATCCAAAAAGGGAAAGATAGAAACAGAGGGTGAAAGAGAAAGAGAACAAAATCAATAGTAAAAATGAATTCAATGTTGTAACTATAATGAATGTGTATATACTAAACTCTAACAGGAAAAAATGAACCCTGCTAAACTGAGTAACGATAACTAAACATATGCTCTTCACAAGGTACATTTAAAACAAAAAAGCAAAGACCAAACATTATTTTTCAGAAGAAAGGAGAAAGCTATGCTGGAGTGACCAGGAAAAAGCAAGTAACGCACAGACTCGCAGCACGCTGTCCTCCCAACATTGTCGCTGGGGAACTGGCGGCCACGTGCCGGGCGAGCCCCTCACTAAGGTCATAGCTGCAGGGACCGCAACTCAGTAGGAATGCACTGTTATGACCTTGCCTTTTTCGAAGGAACTTACAAGAAAAAAAGAAAACCATGTGGAACTTGTCACTGGATGTTAAAATGTTGAGGACCCCATCTCGTCACTGTCCCTTACAGAAAAGCCCCATGTAAGAATTCTTTTTATACTTTACTTTTAGAATAGGCTTATTTTCCATGAATGGACATCCTTCCTCCATTCTAAAGACAAGAACTACACAACTACTTGTGTTTCGTCCTTTTCTCCTTGCTACCAGGCAGTGCAGTGCCAAATCCATACTCAAGCATGACAATTATAGCTCATAATTGTCTATTACTCTTTTCCTAGATTCTGATTTTCTACATCTACCTTATTTCATTTTTTTGTCCTAAATGAGTTATGTCAAATCTAATTTTAGGAAGCGGCAAGATATAAATATAAGTATCTCTAGCAAGGATTAGAAATACTGAATTTACTAAAACATCATCAACTATTTTAAACAATTTGGCTATTGTTTAATAAATAATAGGTTTTCATTTGTAGATCACCACCCAGATGATGCTATAATCATTTCCATGTACATGGTATCATATATACCATTTTAATTAAGTGCTGGCCTGCGAACCAAAGGGTCACCGGTTCGATTCCCAGTCAGGGCACATGCCTGGGTTGCAGGCCAGGTTCCCAGTAGGGGGCACACGAGAGGCAACCACACACTGATGCTTCTCTCCCTTTCTCCCTCCTTTTCCCTCCCTCTAAAAATCAATAAATACAAAAAATAAAAGTCCCCTATTATCTAACCACCTGAATTATCAGTAAAGCTAAACAGGTGCCTGTCTAAACATTAGTCCATCAGTTCTACTAATGAGGAAACAGGAGGCCTGGGTTCTTCTGAAGCAGGGCCAACACTAGGCAGAGTGCTTCCTTAATCATTCCTACCAACGGTTCTACAGAAAAGAATCCTGATGCTCCCTGAGAACAAGGTTCATCCACTGCCTTCACCTGACCATCCCCAAAATTGACTAGGTGGTTAAGTTCAGCCAAAAGCACTTGTTAGGGGGTAAGATGAAACAGTAAGTGCAAGACTTTTGTCTCACACAGTCCCATTAATCTGAAATACCTCTGAAAATGTGAGAAAGACCAAGCTTAATATGCTTAGAAAATTCTTCTGGTGCCCAAGGTCAGCATAACACCCAAGAACACCTGACTATGTTCATGCAAATGTCCTACAGTCTTAGAAAGTTGAACCTTCATTTAATTTGTTATTTGTAAGAATTTCATCCCACCGTATTATACAGAGGCACTAAGAAAACACCCAAGGTGTCACAGGCAGATCGTATAAGGTCAGTGTTTAATTCAAATGCTTCTTACAGAGCCCTCTTCAAGGCCACTTTACCACACATTATCAGCACACCACAAAATAAAAGTTAAAATGCAGATCATTCAATTTGCAGTTAAAACACATTTCAGGCCAATAAAGTCATACCCTATGAAGTCCTGGGTAATGGGAAATACTTGGGGGGGGGAGAGAGAGGAGCCCCCCAAGTAGTGATAATCTAACTCAACAGCATGCCAGTTACATTTACATTTTGGTTCTTAACTCACAAGGCAATGAACAAGATTATCTCACTGTAGCAAGTAATAAGAGGCCTATTTTAATACAATGTCTGAGGCTAAAGGGAAAGGGATGCTAAATGATACATAGTTTTTATAGGCAAGATTTCATAAATGGCATTCTTCCTATTTCCCTCTCAATTCATGAAACTGAAAAAGGACTCAGAAGAGAGAAAAATTAAAAAGGGAAAACTGATTGTTCTTTAGTTATTAAGCTGCTCACAGTCAAAGGATGCGGGCAAAGAATGACGCAATTAAAAAGGACACATGGGCGTTACATTGTTGACAGAAAGTTAGTATTTCGGACAAAATAAATTTTTCACCTCAATATACTTTCACCTCTACACTTTAAATTGAAGAGCAACATAAACCATAACCGTGGTGTGTGAGAAAAAGTATAAAAGGCATCCCACTTCCTGCAGCACAGCCACGCCCACTTACAAACAGAGGGAAGCCAAGCCCCCAAGCCCCCAGTGCTGTCTGTCCTCCAGAAAGGCAGAGAACAGACAAGTGAGGGGAATGTCACCCCGCTCACCAATGCTGACCTCAGCTCCTGCTCCCCTGCTCACTGGCCTCGAACAGCACGACTTCTACACACCCTTCACTTCAGAAAAGGGGCTTCAACACCTTCAGTATGTAGGGAGGTACTGGCAACTGTGGTGTGAGGTAGTCAGAGGTATTAGCCAGATTCTGAGAAAATAAGTTAAAAGCAACTTCACAGCAAACGCTGTTATTTGCTTTTTCAAGTAAAATTACAAAAGTCATTTAATAAGGATCCAATAGGCAGCCAGCACCACACAGCCTTCTAAACACTGCACAGAAAGGGTCTGGAGAAATGTGCTCTGCTCGTAAAACTCCAAGAGTCAGTATGCGCTTTTTATTCTCGAGACTAATCCTGTATTTCCATAATGTGCTATACAAAGAAGACACCATAATAGGTTTCCATTTCTAAGTGGGTGTTATCCCTAAGACTACTTAAAAACTATTAATACATTTGAAGAAACTTTATATGACACTCCAAATTAAAGCATTACCGTTTTATATTTTATCTGGTCTAAGGGGAAAGTATTTCTATTAAAGCAATAAATAAGACTTCCAAAAACCAAGTTAGCAAGTGCCAACACATCTGCTCCAATTTTATTTTGGTCATGTATTAAAATGCTGTTTAAATAACAGCTTTTGCTCAGCTCCCCTTTCGAATGCTGATAAAATGGATAACTTTTTTCACATATAATTTCAGCACCACTGGCGTCACATTATACAAAAAATATACAGTATATATTTTGATTGTCTCTCTCTAGTATAAGGTAATCTTCACGCGGTAGGGGTTTTGTTTTATTCACTGCTATATACTTAGTGCCCAGAACAGTGACTGGGAGATGTTAGGAACTCTACAAAAACCTATTACAATTTTTTCTCCCTCCACTTTGAAAAGCTTGCTATAGGTTTTTGAAAGCTTTGTTCTAGCAAAAGAAAATATTGCTCAAATCAATGTCAACTAATCTTTAAAAAGTTTCCAAAATGTTCCCATCTCTACATCCTAAAAGATCTTACAATTCATCTCGTGTCCACATTGTACAGAATGATGCTCTTTTGAAGAAACATTACAAATACTTCAGAAAAAGGCAAAGCTCACTAACGATGATGTTCTGTCCTAAGGTAAAGCTCTGAACTTCTCAAAGTACATTCCTCAGACCACTGAATCAGAATCTTTGGGGATAGCAGCCCAGGAACCTGGAAGTGCCTCGGTAACTCTAATGCTTATTACCTTTGAGACCAATAGATTCATTCCTCTCATAGTTACTGAGGACCGACTATGCTCCAGGCACTGTTCTAGGCCCATATTCCCAAAGAATTTAACATTCTGTTGGAGTACAACGTGGGAACAGAGAAGAAACAAGGCGAACCCAGTAACTTTGGAAAGTGGAAAGTGTGGTGTGGGGTGTAAATCAGGTGACAGGAAGAAAACACGGTGGAGTGCGGGGTGGAGGGAATTTGGAGGGATCAGGGACGCCCCTCTGCAGAGGTAACATCTGGGCGGAGACCTCTATGATGAGAAGTGAGCAGGTCGTTCCAGGCAGAGGGCCCAGGGAGAGCAGAGGACACAAGGTAGTGATATGGTTATGGTCAAAGAGAAAGAAGTAGTAGTCTAGCACGGGGAGGGAGGAGGGAACTAGAAGGGAGAGACAGGACAACAGACATGTGGAAAGGCAGGCAGGGTGCCTTATGGACCATGCTTAAGAAACTGGATTTTAGGATTTTTATCCCAAGTGCAACTATAAGCCACGGAAAGTGGTGTTGAGAAGGGTAATATTGATGGATCCTGAAGCAAAGGAATGCCATGATCTGATTTGATCAGATTATGCCTTTACAGAAGAAATTAGAGAGGGACAAGAGTGAAATCAAAAGAATCGATTAGGAGGCTCTTGCCAAGTCCAGTGAGAGATGATGGCTTGGACTAGAACGGTGGACTGTGGAAATAAAGAAAAGAATGATATGGAGACTTGTGAATGAAATATGGCATATGAAGAATAAACAGGGAAAAAGAAGAATCAAGGATAACTCCTATACTTTTGGCTTGAACACGTAAGTGGTACAATGGCAAATAAAAAAGTACAAGGGTGTTTATCAGACTGTTATATGTAATAGTAAAGGATGAAAACAACCTAAATAACCTATATGCCTCATGGTAGGGGACTGGTTAAATAAATGGACTAGTAAGCAGTCAATATACATGCTATAAATGAGTACTTTATAACACAATGAAATGGATGTGATATAATAAACAGAGTAAAAACAAATTATATCATAACACATTAAGATAACCATGTGCCTCAGAAAAAAACCCAGTATGATATCAATTTTGTGTATCATTTAACCCCCCCCCCCCAAAAAAAAAAAACCCAAAACAGCCCTGGCTGGTGTGGCTTGGTGGATTGAGCACCGGCCTATGAATCGAAAGGTCACCAGTTTGATTCCCAGTCAAGGGCACATGCCGGGTTATGGGCCAGGTCCCCAGTTGGGGGTGCACAAGAGACAACCATACATGGATGTCTCTCTCCCTCTCTTTCTCCCTCCCTTCTCCTATCTCTAAAAACAAAATCATTTAAGAAAAACACCCACATATAAATAAGTGTGAATCTACTCCAAAATTTTACTCCTTTTTCTTTGTGATTTCTTTATTTCACAAATTTTCTAAAATCAACTTGTATTTTTTTAAAAATTTTATTTATTGATTTTTAGGAGGAGGAGGAAAGAGGGTGGAGGGAGACAAACATCAATTTGTCATTCCACTTATGTATGCACTCATTCATTGGTTGTTTCTTGTATAGTGCCTTGACCAGGGTTTGAGCCCACACCTTTGGCGGGATGATGCTCTAACCAACTGAGCCTACCCAGCCAAGCCAAACTTGTATTTCTTTTACAGTTTTTTTTTAAACCCATGTTTTTAAATGGCAGTGTCCCCAAACTGCACCTAATCTAAACTGACACTTGCATCTTTTTTCCTTGGCACCTTGCTGCACAGAGATGCTTTCAGTTGGGTAAATGAGCCTAGCGGTGTTGCCAAAGATCAGTCCTGGGCAAACTGGCTGGTCCAAGTTTTATGTGCCTCTAGGTCTCTGCTGCAGCAATCACATAGCATCACCCAATGGTTCTAGGGAGAAGCCTGGCTTCCCTTCAGTGTTGAAGAGCACGTTCCCTAACACCCAATAAATCAGACTCTATACTTCAGGGAGCAGCTGTGAGAGGAGTTCATCTAACCCCAAGGAGCAGCTATTTGATATACAACAGCCTCGAAGTGTTCATGGGGAAGACTGGTGAGACTGGGAGGGAGAGAAAAAATTACTGGATAGCACATGAACAGAACCTGCTGCTCTGGGAGGCAGACAGGCAGCTGGAATCTACAAAAAAGGCTACATAGCATAAAACCAGCATATAGAAATTATGCTTCCTACAGCTACCCCAATTTTAATGGGGTGAGCATGAAAGACACTGAAAAGGACATGAGGGTGACAGCATGGACGTGTTTTATCTAGATAACTTAGAAAGCAAGACAAAAATAAAGTGATTTTTAACTGCCTGAAAGGCCAACTATACAAAGAACAGTTCAATCAAGAGAGTGATTTCTAGGAGCAAGCTGAAAGGTTCTGTCCTATGCCTTGTCTTAGAAAATGTTCTAAACATCAGATTGAATAAAGGAGAAAAGATACACTTATTTAAAAAAGAAAGAAGGAAGAGAGGGAGGGAGGGGGAAGGAAGTAAGGACACAGTTTGGAAGGGGCCATCAATAATATTAACAGCAACAATCCTGACAGGACAAAACACTAAATTAAATCTAAGAAGTTTAAACCAGGTGACTGTCAAAGCCACCAGAGAGCCCAACAACAACTGCTCCCACACAGACAAAACTGGATAGAGGGGACTCGGCAGCAGCACCTCGGGAGGAACAACCCTGAGCCGACTGACTGTGAGCTCAGTGGAATCAACAACTGAAGCCACTACCCAAAAAGCTAAAGCCATCCTGGGATCCACTGGTTAGAGCCTCCTTCTGGAACGATGAGGCCTTGGCTGCTCTGTCTCTGTGCGCCTGTCCCTGGAGCAGGTGTTCGATGAGCACTGCCTGAGCAGTTGGCGTTCAGAGAAGAGGAAGAATGAAGAAAGCCTCTGGAAAGCCTGAGCCAATCACCAGACCAGTGCTGTCCAACAGAAACACAACGTGGGCCCCATAAGAATTTCTTAAATTTTCAGTAGCCACACATTTTAAAAAGGTGAAGATTTGCACAAAGAACGTACATTTTGTATGCTTTTTCCATACATCTTCAATATCTACAGGGAGGGAGTTCCCACTACAGAAGGAGTCCAAGAAAAGTAAGTGACAATTTACATACCAGAGTGAGACTCACAGATTCTGTAAGGTTAAGGATCACTCACTGCAGTGTAAAGAGATGGACCCAATCCCCAGGAAAGGACAGAAAACCTGGCTTCCAAAGGTGAGAGCCTCCAGAGAAAGGGAAAGCTCAAACAATGCAAGGAGCACCAATAAAAGAGGTGGGAGTCCACTCGGTAAATGGCCACAGACAGGATCTACAGAAAGCTGCAAGACACAGAGCTGCACTGCCCTACCTCTTTCGTGTAGTGTGTGCATAATGGCTGCATAGCAAGGGACCCGAAAACCAGGCATTCCACATACCTTTGAGATTGGGAGGTGGTGCACAATAAGGTATATTTGGTCTCAGGCCCAGATTTCTAGGAGGAAACTTCTAAATCCATGGGAATTCAGTAGTCATAGGAGGGTCTTTGTTATTCTTCACTGGCCCAGATAGTTTGTACTAATGAGGTAACTCCAGGTGGGGCACCTAGATATATGTTATACTGATGGCTGATTGGGGACAGAGGCAGAACACCGTGTCAACCAGGTGACTACATGACTGGGACATTCAGGAGAGCCCAGGCTTCAGGGAAGCAAGGGAAGATGGAGACTGAGTTCAATTAAATCACGATTCTATCACTCACACCTACATAATGAAACCCCAGTAAAAACTCTGGACACAGACTCAGTGGAGTTCCCTGGTTGTTGAATTATCAATGTGCCAGGAGGGTAAAGTGCCCTGATTCCATGGGTAGAGAGCAGAAAACTCTGTCTTTGAGACAATTAAAGAGAAAACCATAGGCTCAAAATGGCATCACTTGGCCTAAAAGCCCATGGTACCAAACCTAGATTTATTGCAGTTTCAAACTCTCTCAGAAACAACCTTAAAACCAGTCTGTTTTCTCACCACTGAGGTAATCGGTCATGTGGGTCCTTCATCATACTGCCCCCACCGAAGAAGTAGCAGTCTGCTTTGGGTTCTCTTTCACCCAAAAATAATCCTTTCTTTTCTTTTGTTAAGAGTGCCCTTACCCCCATTTCTTCTACAAAACACTTCCATTTTGTACAACCCCAAGACTGCCCTCCTACTTGCTAGGTGGGATGCTGCCTGACTCATGAATCACTTAATAAAGCCATTAGATTTTCACATTTACTTGGATGAATTGTCTTTTTTTTTTTTAACAAGGCCTTTTCACACTTTACCCTATGTGTCTCTTCATTTGGCTGCTCCTGATTTTTATTCTTTACAATAAAATGTAATCATAAGTAGTATAGCACTGTTCTGGGTTCTATGAGTTAATAGCAAATTATTGAAACTGCAGTGGGTCATGGGAACTCTCAAAAGTTGTAACCAATTAGTTAGAAGTGTGGGTGGCCGGGGGAACCTCCAAACTTGCAGCTGTGGTAACTCTAGGTAGTTAGCGACAACTGTATCTCAGGATTTTATTTTTTAATTCTATTTTATTGATTATGCTATTACAGTTGTCCTGATTTTCCCCCCTCCACACAGAACCCCTCACTCCCTCAGGCAATCCCCACACCATTATTCACGTCCATGGGTTCTGGGTGTAAGTTCTTCGGCTACTCCATTTCTATCCTGTAACATCCCCATGGCTATTCTGTAACTACCTATTTATACTTCTTAATCCCCTCACCTCTTCATCGATTCCTCCATGCCCCTTCCCATCTGGCAACCATCAAAATACTCTCCATATAATGATTCTGTCTCTGTTCTTCTTGTTTGGTTAGCTTCTTTTTAGAGTCAATTGTTAACAGATATGTATTTTTGCCATTTTATTGTTCATAATTTTGATCTTCTATTTCTTAAATAAGTCCCATTATCATATCACATAATAATGGTTTGGTATTGATGCACTCCTTTAGTTTTCTCTTGTCCACGGGGCTCTCTATCTGCCCTTTGGTTCTAAATGGTAGCTTTGCTGGGTAGCACAATCTCAGCTGTAGGTCCCTGCTTTGCATGGCTTTGAGTATTTCTTGCCAATCCCTTCTAGCCAATGACATTTCTTTTGGCAAATCAGCTGACAGTCTTAAAGGAACTCCCCTGCAGGTAACTTCTTATCTCTTGCTGCTTTTACACTTTAAACACTCATTTCCTTTTCATGCACATATGCAATTATACATCCTAGTATCTCTACCACCTTAAATGTCATTAACTGCAGAATGGTGCTACAAAGCCTTTGGTTATGACTCAAGCAATGAAAAGCCACTTAATACATACATCTGTGTGGAGGATAAGGGAGTGGAGGACATACAGAGGGGAGAAAGGTAAGAAAGGGGTCAGAACCAAGTTGAAAGAGGGATCACCAAACTCTGAACCCTAAGGGGCCCTTGCTTACTGATGTTCAGACTGAAATAAAAAGTATAAATAACCATAAGCAAAGTTCCTGGATCAAGGTCTCCAAAGGCCTAATGCTTCTCATTGGGCAAAAGGCTGTCTATTAAACTAGTAAGTTCAAGTGGTATAGCCCTCACTGTTGGAGGGACACAAGCCTGGGGACTTTTGGCCAGGCTATTTAACCCTAAACCGTAATTTCCTAACCTGAGAAATATTCTTGTGGGAAGTACATCGTACTTGCATATAAATGGTACACAGTAGGTACTCAGCAAGTGTCAGCTCCATTGGCTGGAGAGGCTGAGGATGACAGGAGAGGCCCACAGGGCCCTCCAGCCACAATACAGACCAGGGCTTCCTGCTGAGGTTCAGCTGCCACACTGCGCCCTTCCCATGCCATTACTGGAACCTGTTACTCTAGGCCTTGGGCTGGTAGTGTCCTTGCTTCCTGCCTCACAGGCACACTTTCTGATATGCAGGCTACTTACTGAGGCTGGCTTCCTGAAGACAATCTTTGTCTTCAAGGAGGTTATACCTCATGCTGCCATGTAACCCTTGTGAACAAGATTATGCTTAATGGAGACAGAAAATGAAATTCTTCCCATTTTAAATCCAAATGCCAGCATCATTAACTTCAATAGCAGACTGACCTATGTATTATGTACGTAATTAATTCATAATGTTAAAAAAAAAACTAGATGTAAAATTAGTAATGTATTTAATGTATTTCATTACTGATGTTTTCCTTGGAATATTTTATAGTATTAAATTGGCCTAATGTCACTATAAATTCAAACATATGAGACACAGATTTTTACATATAAGCCCCATTTCCTGTTCTTACATAACGACTAACCAAATGGTCTATGAAATCTTTTTCAAATATTAGATGTTTACATATGTTATAAAATCAAATAACCTGGGTATATGCTTACTATGTGTCAAACTTTTGAAATAAAATATTAATAAATCCAAGAACAGCATAATTTCAGTTATCAAAAGTTAAGAGCAAGACTTACCTGGAAATTAAATAGCAATTCACTCCTATTTCTTCTTACAAACCAACCACTTACATACAGATTCTACTCTTTGAACACATCAAATTAGCAGCATGTTAGGGCTCAGTGTCTTTAATTTTAAAACAAAATGATTGGGCTGAGTCTGTGTCTCAGGCAAGTACTAAGCACCTGACATACATCATCTATTTTAGACCTCAGAATAATTCCAAGATAGGTATTATCAGCATTTGAATTTTACAGACAAGAAATGGAAATTCAGCCCTGGGTGGTGTAGCTCAGTGGATTGAGCGTGGGCCTGCAAACCAAAGGATCGCAGTTTGATTCCCAGTCAGGGCACATGCCTGGGTTGCAGGCCAGTTCCCAGCAGGGGAAACTTGAGAGGCAACCGTACATTGATATTTCTTTCCCTCTCTCCTTCCCCTCCCCTCTAAAGAAATCAAATCTTAAAAAAAAAAAGAAAAAAGAAAAGAAATGGAAATTCAGGGCAGGGTAAGTATTGGGCTGGCCAAAAGCTCTGTTACATTGTTTTCCACAGGATGGGTCTAGTAGTGCTCGGTTGTCTTTAAATTCATTTGAAACAATTTTGTTAGACTGTATTGTGACAGCTGTCATATCAGCATGCATTTTTCTAAAAATTATCAAAATTAGTAAAATTTCTGTGCAGCCATTTTAATATTGAAGATGAAAGAACATACACAACATTTCCAGTATAATTATGCTTTATTATTTCAAGAAATATAAAAATGTCACTGAAACACAAAAAATGATTTGTGCAGAGTATGGAGGAGGTGCTGTGACTGATCGAAAGTGTCAAGTGGTTAGCGAAGTTTCTTGGTGCTATTGACATTTTAGGCAAATAATTCTTTGCTATGGGGCTGTCGCATGCATTGGAAGACATTTAGCAGCACCCCTGGCCTCTACCCACTAGAAACCAATAGTGGGATACAGCCAACATACTCAATATATCCAAATCAGCAAAGTTATTAGTGAAAATGAAAAAGGTGTCTTTTATTTTACAGAATAAACATAACGGACTTTTTGGCCAACCCAATAATTGGCCAGGATGCAAACCCAGGCAATGGATTCTTGAGTTCCATCTTCTAGCTGCTACGCCCTTTTACAGTGTCTTGTGCGTTTCATCAGCGTCATTACCTATCTTTATTAGCATTAACGTTATATAGAGATGTTAAGTTTACAGTGTAGGGACTATCTATATTTAACCATGTGCATAATTAATGTAAACTGACCAAAATGGTAGTTTTAGACGATGTTAAGTAATAATAAAAGACTTTCATCTTAAACATATTGTATATTAGGTGATCCTCTAAAATTTTTAGCTGATTAAATCATGTGACTAAAACTCACCACACTCCATTAAATTACTTACAGTTAAAGAAACTGCTAATACACTTACCTCAATCAACTTGTTGGCATGTTCACGGAAAACTTGGGCATACTCTTTAACTTCTTTCTCATTTCCATTCTTTGCAGCTTCAATCAATACTAAAAGTGGAACATTGGTTTCCAGGAATGAATCTGACACGTGGTCCATGACAGCTTTGCGAAGCTAATAATTAAATTGTAAAAGTTTGATTTGATTTCTAACAAGAAGCCGGATTGCTTTTTTTCTCATGTACTTTTACATTTAATGGAAGCTTATGATAGCTTGGCTGCACTTAATGTGAGGACAACCCCCTCCCCACGTCGCCCACGCAGTTCTACAATCTGCAACGCAGGAAACGTGTGACTGTGCAGGCAATGGTCTAGGGGACTGCACGGAGCCTCAGCTTTCAGCATCATACCCTTTTTTCTTGGGATTTACAAAATTTTCTTGGGAATCAGGAAGCTTATATTTTAAAGGAATAATAAACTAAACAGAAAGCAGCTCTGAGTTAAATTGGCACACAGCCTTGGAATATACGTAATTAGCCAAATGACTAAATAAAACTGAGAAGAGAGGAAAAGCGTCCTTTCTGGTCTCTCTGAACAGAGTTGGCACAGTATGAACTTTAAAACCGAAAGGTCATCTTTAAAACCATTTCTAATGCCACTTCGATAAAGGAATACAAAGATACAGTCCCTTTTTCATTTTGTTTTATGTTAGACATGACGATAAAATGTCTCTCCACTAAGTATGAAAATTGTACTTCTACTACAACTTCTTTTTAAGTCTTAATACATTGTTTTATAAATTCAGCCCTACCTTTTTTAAAGATGAAAACTCAATGAGAGTCCAAAATGTTAACTGAACTATTTAACATTAAATGAACAAATTCTTTCCTCTGTTTACTAACTTGGAAAACTGAGCACCCCAAATATATCAATACCCACCGTATGTGTACTGGAAATACATCTCCACCAAGGATGTAAGGAGACTAGAAGTGTGTAATCAGCACAGGGTAAGTCAGATAAACGGCTGCAATTTCTGTCTCAGTGTATTTCCACGGGCCCCCAAGTCATTTTAAATTGATTTTCTCACCTGTACATCCTTTTCACACAAAAGCTAACTTATTCAGTCCATCCCACTAGGACTGTATGAGTCCAGGTCCCCAAGAGATTTTATTAGCCACTTAGAAGCTTATTAGCAACAAAACAGAGACAGTCAGTTTCCTGTGAAAGTCAATCCTTACCCCTTCTAAAATGTGTGTGTGTGTGGAGGGAAGGCAGTATTTATTGAGATTTTAACCAGAACTACAAAACTGAAAACTTGGAGAGGCAATCAGCACTTTCTTTAGCTTACCTGTCTACGCAGGTCCCTGGTCTTCTTGGTCATTTTATCTATTGCAGAATTGAGCGCATCGCTTCTTTCCTTACGACCCGCCTAGGAAAAAAAGAGATGCACCTTTCAGTGATTCACAAATAAATTTAATGACAGCCAATAGCTATTTATGTTCAAATTAACATTGAAAAAACAGTCAATTTTTTTTAAAACCCAAAGGTGGAAAATACACTGGGGGAGGCAGAACAGGGGACGTGGGGAACCATGTGGCTTTGTTCCTAAAAACATGACCTTAATGACTCTCAGGCTCCACATCATCTGATGATGGGAATTGAGGGAGTTTTATCAAAATAAGAGAAGCCAAGGAACAGGACTGTCACTTCAAGTTCCATTTAAAAAATTATATTTATATTTTAATTCAAGGTTCAGCATACACAAATTTCATTAACAAACCAGCTCTTCTTGAACTGCAGGCTAGAACAGGTTACATCTGATTTTGGTGAACTCTAAAATTTGAAGAATGTCAAAATATGAAAGTTGGCACCTGGCACTAAAACAATGTGGAAAATGAATTTTAAAACTAAGATATACGATGATGGGTCAAAGTTAACAACGAATACTATGCATCTTGAATGAGAATGCTCTGTGAGATTACTTCAGGCACATATTTTTTACAAATCTAGGCTAAGCTTAATGCAATTATGTTGCACAGATAAGAACACTCTAGCTACTCTGAGAGAGGTATGTAAATCAGCCTTTCGTCACCAGTCAAGAGGAAGAGTTCACATTCACCCCAGAGAACATCCGAAGCAGAATCAAAATAGATGGTAGTAGAGCCCTGGCTGGTGTGGCTCAGTGGATTGAGTGCTGGCTTTCTGACCAAAGGGTCACTTGGTTCAATTCCCAGTCAGGGCATATGCCTGGGTTGCAAGCCAGGACCCCAGTAGGGGGTGCACAAGAGGCAACCACATATTGATGTTTCTCTCCCCTCTCTCTAAAAGTAAATAGATACAATATTTTTTAAAATTTAATAAAGTCTCAATATATTCTCAGACACTCAAGCACTCCAAGAAAATTTCTGTATATAAACCCAGTAATGTTTGTCACTGCTCCTAGCCATGTTTTTTTTGGGAGGAATCATTTATTCTAGAAAACATTTATTTATCAAAACCCCAAAGATTGGATTAAATAACCTCATGAGAGCCCCATTCCCTATAACTTCAAATACACAGAAATTCCCTCAAATTAGGAAGCTTTATTTAGAAAGTTATATAAAAGCCACCCTTCAACTTTTGAGGGGATTATAGTCACACTATAAAATTAACTTTAAGATGCCACACCATGAATCTGTTAATTCTTTGTTCAACTACCCTAAAAATCAATTGGTCTTTCTTGTTACTCTAGGAAATAAGAGGTTTATGCCTCATGAATCAGGAGGGGGCAGTTCAGAAGCAGTCATTTACTGAAGCTTTTAGGTTATACTAGTCAGACCATCTTTCAAATCAAAGCATCTCTTTAAAAATATGTACTCCAAATAGCAAGTTCAGGGTTCCAGTTATTAGTGGAACGGGGGACCTGGCCCTGAGTAGGTTTGCCTAGGGCTGGCCAGTTGTGTGTGGGTTCTTGACTTCATGCAGGAAAGACTTCACGAGTCCAGGTGATTTTGAGATGATGTTTTTTAAAGATGGGATCAGTGAAACAAAGAAGGGCTTAGGATATTGGAAGCAACAGGAGAGCCTAAGTGCGGCTGCCTTGGCTCTCTGGAAATGTTATAGGAAAGAAATAAGCTTTGGCAGGGCTGCTGTTGGCTCACTGAGAAGTCAGAAAAAAGGGGGCCTTGGGGACAGGCTCAGGGAGTTAGCCTGGGACAAGCTGCCGCTACCCACTGCTCCCTGGTTGCAAGCCCTGTTGGGTCCCTTAGAGTTCAGGAGATGCATGCCTGTAGGGGAAGAAGGGGAAGGGAACAGTGCTGGTGTGTCTGGGGCAAGGGAGCAGGAGCAGGAACCTTCCCTTTAAGGCGATTTAGGGGAACTCTTGGGAGGATCTCAACAGAATATTCATCAACTTTATGCTGATGTACCAAAATGAGATTTATTCCCTTATCTTCATCTGTCCTTGGGTATGGTTGGCAAATGGCACTAATTGGATTTCTGCTATCTGTCTCTCTGAGTTGGATGATTTAAGTTATTTACTCTCTTGGTTAGAAAGAAGTGTACACCATTACTCTTAAGTGTCCTTGGTTTAGGGAACATAGGATTTACTAGATAGCTGCAAACTACTTATTTAACTGTCTATCTCCGTTTCCCAATTCTGCTTGTCTTTGCTTGTCTTGGCTTAGTCACACAGTCATTTAAAATGCAATCGGAATGAGTATACATGTATACACACACAACCTTAACGATGAACCTGATGAAAGCAGAAAGTTTTTGATCTGTAAAACAAAACTTTACTTCTCTTTGAAATTACAGCTGTTAGGGCTTTTTATTTCTAGTTTTAGGTAAGCCAAAGTAAAATACTCAATGAATCTGTAAAATAAGTGACTCGTGACTCACACCTAATTTGGAGACTATTCCACTGAGCAGAGAGACCAGATATGTCACTCAAGTTTGGTATGTATGTCCCTGCTAAGCAGTGACAAAAGGGCTTAGAAGAAAAATATAAGGCATGTTTGGGGTTTTAACATAAAGCTTCTCACCAGCAAGTAAATGCCACCTGAGAGGCAAAGGTTATTGGCTGGGACTGCCTCCAGCAACACAGTTCTGGCTGACATAGTAGAGAGCTTTCAAAACCCCCCCTTTTTTTTAAATGGACAATAGCCTTTTTAAAAAATATTTTATTTCTTAGAGACAGGCGAAGGGAAGGAGAAAGAGAGAGAGAGAAACATCGATGTGTGGTTGCCTCTCACATGGCCCCCACTGGGGACCTGGCCAGCAACCCAGGCATGTGCCCTGACTGGGAATCGAACCTCGACCCTTTGGTTCACAGCCCACGCTCAGTCCACTGAGCTACACCAGCCAGGGCTCAAAACCCATTTTTATTAGAAGTTTGAAGAAGCTCCCCCACTTCCTTCGTTCGTCCTGTGTGAACAAACTTCCATTAGTTTAGACACACTGTTTACTGAGCACCTACTCTGCATCCACTGGAGTAGGCAGGACCAGCCATAATCCTTCTATCAGAGGCTTTAAAATAATTCAGAGTAACACTAATGCCGCAATATCCGGCATCACGCTGGGCCTCTAGAGTTCTGCATGACATAACAGCGGGTCAAAGCAATAAGTAAAAGTTATGCAGAAGGTCACATTTAAGTTAGGTGCTGATTTTTTTAAAGTATTAAGAACCAGAATTTCATGGAGGGTTTTACCCATTTTGGAGGTAACCTCTGAAATAACAGCATCTCCCCCCACCCCAAGGAACTGACTCTTGCTTCAGAAAGAGTGAGTAAGCACTCTCCCACGGCAAGCATACAGCCTGAGTGCCGGACCACTCACACCTCCATCACAGATGGCAGCAGGCCTCACTGCTGCGGGCAGTGCACTTGCCCGCCCATCCATCACCCACAACCCAGTCCACCTCCGAAGGCCCTGACCGCACTCCAACCCTTCCCCCCTTGGAGAAGGGGTATAATAAGCAGCGGTCAGGAAGGGATGGAGTATATCACTGGTGGCACCTCAGAGAGCATTTTAGTTCCTAGAAACAATGTGACAAAGGTTCCCAGGTGAGCCTACAAGAACTAATCAACCTAAAGGGTAAAGGCACAAGATAAACTCAGTGCTCCCAGGGAAAAGAACACAGAGAAAACGTCCAGTTCTTTCTGGAAAAAACACGCTATATACTGAAGGGGCTACCTGGTCTCTTCAGCAAAGCCTCTTCTGCCAAAGGCTTCCTTCTCGTCTTGCGCTGCTTTCTCCCCGTCAGGACCCAGCCATCACCATTACTTCAGTGACCGTGGTCACTCTGCCATCTTCCTTGCTATGACCCACCCACCGCGTTTTAATCCTTCAGGCATGCCATGCTCTCTCGCCAACTTAAAATACTCTTCTCCCCTTGCAGTTCGCACCCACCCTTCAGATGAGACAGCATGCTTCCTGTAACCACCCCCAATGCTAAGTTCAAGTTAGAAGCTCCTCTGGAGTGCTCCCACAGCACCTTACACTTTTCCCCAGAGCCATCTTCAAATCATACCTGTCTCTCTCCACTTGGACATGAATGAAATGAGAAACGTATCAAAGTCACTGTGCTTAATGTGTGATCTATGCGGCAAATTACTGGTCTCCTGATTTCATGTTATTAGCGAAAATATAAGCGTTTCAAATGATGTCAAATACTGCTTTCTACCTTCATTTTAATCTCGAGTTAAGGCTGGAGAGAGGAGCAGAGAAGGGCAAAATCCAAAATTTTAATCCTGAAACATTTAGGGACTATTTAAAAGAAAGTAAGAAGGTATGATTAATTCAACAGGAAGGTCTAATTGGATACAATGTCTCCATCAGCCACCAGAAAATCTAACAAAATTTAAAAACTAAAACCATGGTATTCCACAAGACCCAAGTCAGAATGAGCATCTGAGGCAGTCCCCTCTCCCCACCACCGAAACAAGAGAAATGAATGAAGCATCACCATAGGTACAAAACGGGGAAAGTGAGGCTGTCGTCCACAGAGCAGAGGCCTTTAAGTAAAGCCGGGGTGAGGACATGGTATCTATGGTGCTGCTGGAGGCTCCAGTGAGGAAGAGGGAGCTCTGACATTAAAGATACACTCACGGAAAATGTCTGAACACCAAAGAACACTAGCATCACCTATTAGAGAGCCAATCCATGTCTTCATGAGTACAACTAAAATAAAAGGTTTGCTGTTGACTGGGCAACACATAATGCACTAAACATTTGGAGAATAACATGAGAAACAACTCGACCCGGTTGTTCTACCTGGCCCACAGATGGCTGATGGGCTCTGCGTAAGCTGAATACGTGACGAGAGTCACTGAGAGCCTTAGGCAAAGACTAAGAGCTCAATATTAGAATATAATGGCTATATATATCTGCATTTCCAAATTCCTTTCAAAGAGTACCCTCTCCTTCAATTGCAAAGAACAGAAGTTTCCAGCTTGCCTAATGCTACCTAGTTCATCCTCATTTAAAAAAAAAAAATTGGTAGGGAACACTAATGTAACAGACATATTACCCCACTTTCCTTTTCTTCCCCTCACAGATAACAGAAGTCTAAAGATGAGCTTTACTGGTCTGCCTGGGGATTTCTGCAGATGACAGCCAGCCTTACATACCACCTTTAAGATTTTTCTCAGCTTGATGCTGCATTTACACCTGAAAATATGCCCAGACATCTGTCTAAATGTCCTATCAGTTATAATAAGCTTAGGTATTTTCAGCTCTGGCCAGAGACACATGCTAGAATATGGCTTTCGAGGTGTTCCACCACGGCGTAACTACACCATGTCCAGCTACATGGCTGTTACAGCACAGAACTGCCATCAACTGAATCACAGTGAATTTGTGGCACTTTTCCATCAAATCCTGGGAGATCAGAATGAGCATGTGAACTATTTCTGTCTCTTTCTGGGGGTAAAAATGACAAAAATCCATGGTAGAGAGAAGTTAGAGAGCCAATACCAAGAAGTACCTGGCACAAGCTGAAGCGTGTATCTGAGATGTTCCAATCTCTTCTGAGACACCAGGGTTTTTTCCCCCCTTAAAAAGGAAAGTAATCATCTACTTGTTAAATAGCTTCTGTGCGTAGTAATTTGGGAAGTTCTCAGAAGCACAAACAGGTATAAAAAGCCAACAGGTATAAAAAGCCAACAGGTATACAAATTAAATATACAAAGGTCAATTGAGTAAGAATTTACATTTGAAGCTACTCGCAACCTGGGAGGGAGGGGGAGTCAGGAGGGGAGGATAGAAAAGGTCAACTGTGGGTATATTTCAGAAGCATTTTTAAATGCTCAAGTTAAATGGTAAAACTGGAGTAAAATTTGTGATAAACCAGGAAAGTCTTTTGGTTTCTATACTGATTTTAAAAAAAAATTCTAAAGGGCTCAGACCCTCTCTGCCCTACTTAAGATAATGGTTTAACAGGGAGTCCTTGTTTACTAAAGATGTCTACATCTTATGTTCACCAACTGGTGCAACTATGGGTTTGTTTCAATATTTAAAAAGCTTCTCATCAGTTTAGCCATTCATTAAAACTAAGTATATAGAGCAAAACCATATACCTTTAAAAGACAAATGACTAAGTAAAATAAGTATGTAAAATATTTGGCAAAGTTAATTTACTTAATAAGGAAAACAAATCTTAAAAATCTTCAAGAAAATGGCCAATTTTAGGAGTAGGGTGTGGAATGAGCAAATGAAACACAGTCTACAGAAAAGAACAAACACTACACCTACATACAAAATGATGTTTAATCTTACTAATAATTAAATGAGGACAAACCAAAAAGCATTTTTCACCTATAAGATTCCCAGATATTTTAAAAGTTTGCTGGTTTCCAATACAGTGTTTGGGGGAGAACTTGGGTGGGTGTCTAGTGCATATTTACAGGCTATTATGGGCAGTATGAAATAGTTCAAAATTTTTTGCAAGGCAATATGGCAATCAATGTCTATCAATTCTAAAGATACACATCCCTTAACCCGAAATTTTATGGTTAGAAACTTGTATTAATACAAACTTGCCTAAGAATGCAGAGATATTAAAAAGATACTCATTTTATACTGTTTACAAAAGCTAAAAGCCTCAAAGCAAATGTCTATAAGTTGCAGTACAGCCAGCCATATACGAAAAAAGCTATGCAGTCCTTAGATACACACTCACACCCACAAACATACAGATGGGAAAAACTATGAAGCCACTGGAAACACAGAAGACCCCCTCAGCCTTCCCCCACATGGAACAAGCAGCAGGACAGAATCAGCTCCCACAAGAGCTCAAGCCTCAGCAAGTCGCATTTCAGCAACACGGGTACACACATCTCAACTGCAGCTAGAATGTTACATGCTGCAATAGCCTTTCATAATAAGAAATGATCTTTCACTCTTTGAGCCAAATTCTTGTTATTTTCTCTGCATTGATGACATCACATATTTCAATGTTTTCTGCTTGCCTTAGCTCATGACGCTGTCCCGCTACCCCAGAGCACATTTAAGAAGGTTCTGAGGGAATGTGACATTTCCAAGCTTCAGTAACCAAAACTTGCTGGCATCTAGACAACATACGTGCAAACTCATCCTTTTAAATTTAGCCAATTGGGTCAAAGAGTCCTCTAAAACTGAAAGGGATTCTTTAAGAAAATATGAATGTGTATCTTACTCTTCATTCTACTCTGTGCAAATGGCTTTGAATACAGCACATGGCCATCTATGTAGGCAGGAGGAAACACAACTAAATAGAAAGCTACTCGAAATGTGGAGAGGAAAAAGCAGGAAGGACAAATCCAAACTTGGCTGTATTTCAGAATAATGGAATGGGAGAGGGAAGGGGGGAGAAGGAAGAAGAAGAAGCCTGCCTTGCTATCAGGTACTGTGATCCCTCCCACTTTGTTCTTTCTCAAGATTGCTGAGGCTATTCAGGGTCGTTTATGGTTCCATATAAATTTTTGAAATGTTTGTTCTATTTCTGTGAAATATGTCATTGGTATTTTAATAGGGATTGTGTTGAATCTGTAAATTGCTTTGGGACGTATGGACATTTTGATGATGTTTTAATTCTTCCCATCCATGAACACAGTACATGCTTCCATCTGTTTCTGTCTTCCTTAATTTCTTTCTTCAGTGTTGTGTAGTTTTCTGCGTACAGGTCTTTTAGCTCCTTGGTTAGATTCATTCCTACTTACTTTATTTTTCTTGTTGCTATAGCAAATAGGATTTTTTTCCTGATTTCTGCTTCTGATATTTCATTGTTGGTGTACAAAAATGCCTTTGATTTCTGAATACTGACTTTGTATCCTGCTATTTTGCCAAATGCACTTATTAGGTCGAGCACTTTTTTGGTGGAGTCTATAGATTTTCTATGTACACTATGATGTCATGTGCAAACAATGGCAGTTTTGCTTCCTCCTTTCCAATTTGGATGCCTTTTATTTCTTTTTCTTATCTGATTTCTGTGGCTAGGACTTCCAGTACTGTGTTGAATAGAAGTGGTGAAAGTAGTCATCCCTGTCTCATTCCTGATCTTGTAGGAAAGCTTTTAGTTTTTGCCCAATGAGTATGATGTTGGCTGTAGGTTTCTGATATATGGATGCCCTTTATTATGTTGAGGAATGCTCCCTCTACTCCCACTTTGCTGAGAGTTTTTATCATAAATGGGTGCTGTACCTTACTAAATGCTTTTTCCACATCTATTGATATGATCATGTGATTTGTCTTTCCTTTTGTTTATGTGATGTATTACATTTCAAACTATATTACAAGGCTACAGTAACCAACACAGTCTGTTACTGGCATAAGAACAGACGCATTGATCAATGGAACACAACAGAGAGCCCAGAAATAAACCCAAGTCTCAATGGTCAATTAATATTCGATAAGGGGGCAGAAGCATAAAATGGAGTAAAAGTAGCCTCTTCAACAAATGGTGTTAGGAGATTGGTGAGCTACATGCAAAAAAATCAAACTCTACCACCAACTTACACCATATACAAAAATAAACTTAATATGGATAAAAAACTGAAATATAAGTCACGACACCACAAAAATCCTAGAGGAGAACATAGGCAGGGAAATCTCAGATATTCCATGCAGCAATATTTTCCCTGATATGCCCCCTAGAGTAAGGGACATAAAGGAAAAAATAAACAAATGAGACTTCATCAAAATAAAAGACTTCTGTATGGCTAAAGAAAACATCAGGAAGAGGAAAGAGTAACCAAACATATAGGAAAATATATTTGCAAATGATACCTCAGACAAACGTTTGATCTCCAATATATATAAAGAACCCGCATGACTCCACTCCAGGAAGACAAACGACCCAAATAAAAAAAAGGGCAAAGGACCTGAACAGACACTTCTCCAAGGAGGACATACAGAGGGCCCAGAGACACATGAAAGAATGCTCAGCATCACTAGCCATCAAAGAGATGCAAATTAAAACCACAATGAGATACCACTTCACACCAGTGAGAATGGCCATCATAAACAAATCAACAAACAAGTGCTGGTGAGGTTATGGAGAAAAGGGAACCCTACAGCACTGTTGGTGGGAATGCAGACTGGTGCAGCCACTGTGGAAAACAGTATGGAATTTCCTCAAAAAACTAAAAATGGAACTGCCTTTTGACTTGGCAATTCTATTGCTGGGACTATACCCTAAGAATCCTGAAACACCAGTTCAAAAGAGCCTATGCACCCCAATGTTCAAAGCAGCACAATTTACAATAGTCAAGTGCTGGAAGCAACCTAAGTGCCCATTGGTAAATGAGTGGATCAAAAAACTATGGTACGCTAACACAATGGAACACACATAGAAAGAAAGAAGGAGCTCCTACCCTTTGCTACAGCTTGGATGGAACTGGAGAACATTATGCTAAGTG
>PVKM010001082.1:62813-85632 GCA_004027735.1 Carollia perspicillata
AGGTGGTGAAAGACAAATACCATATGATCTCACCTATAAGTAGAACCTATCAACAAAACAAGCAAGCAAGCAAAATACAACCAGAGACATTGAAATTAAGAACAGACAGTAACCAGTGGGAAGGTGGGAGGGGATAATAGGAGGAAAAGGGGAAAGGGTCATCAAGGAACATGTATAAAGGACACATGGACAAAGCCAAAGGGGGGTAGAATCAAGGGTGGGAGGCAGGGATGGGTGGGGAGGAGTAGGGGGTGGAGGAAACGGAGACAACTGTACTTCAACAACAACACCACCAAAATGAAATGCAAAAAAAAAAAAAAAAAGACACTGGACAAGCCAAGAGTGATGACCTCCTGTGGGGACATCAAGCAGTGGTGCTCTGGATATTTGTAACCCACGCACTGGGAATTTATAAATTGGTCCCAAAGCTCAATGCACACTTCCATAAGTCCTATACAGTGTTTTAAAACGTTGAGTACTGTTAGGTCTTCATATATATTAAATTGTGCTAAATTAAAAAAAAATAACCAAGATTCTCCAATCTAGAAACTATAACTTGTAAGGATTTTGTTCTTTGTTTTAAAATAAGAGAAAAACTACCCACACCCACCCCCCTAAAAAAGCAGCAGCAGCCTGTCTCGCAAAGAGGAAGAGAAAAACATAAACATGATGAAACCAAAGGCAATAAATAAGAAAAGGGCTTGGCAATATAAGTTTTGATCAGCCTGTGCATTAATCAAGATTCCAGGTTAGTTCTGTTTGGTTTGGTTTGATGTTTATGGTGGGAGAAATAAATGAGTTTCATGGTTTAAATGAACCTCTGCCCAAACTTCTATGGAAGATTTTTGCCTCACCGAACATCTGACTCAGGTGCACCACACTGAGATTTACTGACACATTCCCTAGCCATGGGCACAGAATACAAGGCTAGCACAACAGAATTAGGCTGTTGCGTGATCCTAGCCCTGCCACTCCCCCAACATCAGGAAATGCTAGAAGCACACACCTCCAAAATAGAACAGAAACCCCAAACTTTCTAAGTTGCAGCATCAAAAGGAACAAATACCATCACTAGTGTAATCATCACTCCCCTTCCTGTTGCTTTCCCAGTTATATTTACTAATAAAATAACAAAAGGATTTTTAAAAATCAAAATCAATCAAGGGCAGTGATAGAGACAAGAATCCAATCAAAAATGGAAATTCTGGGACCCTGATGGGGGGAGTCTTTTTTTTTTTGAAGATTTTATTTACTTATTTTTAGAGAGAAGGGGAAGGGAGGAAGAGGAACATCAGTGTGTGGTTGGCTCTCATACACCCCCCTTACTGGGGACCTGGCCTGCAACCCAGGCATGTGCCCTGACTGGGAATTGAACTCATGACCTTTTGGTTTGCAGGCTGTCACTCAGTCCACTGAGCCACACCAGCCAGGGCGAGTCTTCTTTTTAAAGACTTTTAACAGAATAGATTCCCAGCAACACAGATATCCATCCTGTACTTAGTTACAGAGTGGTCCCTTGTGATTGTAACAAGACTCTAGGAGCCTAGAATTCTGAATGCTCTCAGAACCTCTGGCTCTACCTGGAACTATCGACTTCCCTTTAGCTCACCTCCGACATGACAGATTGGTGAAACCATTAATCCTGACATATTCTATCTGTCCCTGTCAGATAGGTTCCATTTCCTTCAAAGATAACAAGTTAATATTTAGCACCAAACCCCAGTAATTTTCTGTTTTTAAATAACAAACCAAAAATTTAAAAGAAGTTACGTTTGCCTCTAAATGCATGCATGTTTGAAAGCAGTGAACCGCCCCAGGATTTACTATACTCTTCTCCCATCATCTTCCCATCCTCCCTCCAAAAAAAGGGCTAGTAAAACCCACTCACTCCACTTACAGGTCTTGACACTATATAGGCACAATTAAGAGGCTGCCAACTAAGAATCCCAACAGGTTCTCAGTAGGGCATGTATTTGCATCCATAAAATCTAGGGCCTCCACCCTAAAAACTATGCCTTTCTGATGAATGAGAGGGTATCTTCCAAGTAGTGGTCAAGACTAGCAGCACCAAGTTTTATTTGAACATACTTCCCCAGAGCACCTGGGTACACCTCTGGTGCTGGGGTATGACAATTCTAAAACTTGGGCACAATTAACTAAACATGTGGCCTTTTAGTATAAAGCAAAATCAAGCCCTGTCTCTACCACCAAAAAAAAGAAAAGAAAATTCCATGTAAACTTCTGTACCTGGGCTTCTCCAAGTGGAGAAATACTTCTCCCCATAATCAGCAAGACACATTAAAAGCAAACTTTCAGGTAGAGGAATGCAGGTAACTATGGCATCTAAGCTCTGCTGCTTCACTCACATAATCTGCTAAGCCTCTTTACGGAGGGAAGAGATGGTGGGGTTCAAGAGATATTATCACTCTTTTGATTCAGAGAGTACCCTCCAGAAGTAGTTGGGGGTCACTTTAAGGCAAAGACATATGTATGCTGTTCTAAAACGAAACCAAGAAAAAGTTTTATTCAGAAAGACCATGGGTTTCTGTTCAGCCCTCTTAGCTAAAGGAAGATAAAGACAAAAAATGATATAAAATTCTATCAATGGGAGCTGTGTGCTCCACCAATTTTAAGACAAACGCCGTTATCTTCTTTGGTTCCACTGCCTGGATCTTTTGAACCCAAAAAAAGGCCAAGTGAGCAAGATGGCTGGCGACCTACAAGGAACTGTGCATTCTGAGTACTGTGACACTGCATTACTGCCCTCTATTCCAGATGCGACAAAAATAATTATTCTTGATTGCACTGGTGCTTCTCTGGGCAATTTTTCTTGCCCACAAATCTGGTATAATGGCAGTGGGAAAATATAATTTAAGCGTTTCCTATTTGTTAGTATATAACAGGTAGGCCAAGTGACCTAGAGAGCAGAAAAGAACTAAGAGTTAAAAAAGAAGATGCTTTTCCTTCTACATTTTCATATACAACTCATTCCTAATTGTGGTTGCTCTAATCCAATTGACTCTAATGCTTTTCTGCACACGGAACTAAAGTGGTTACTTCAGGGAAGAATTAATCTAGATCCTCCTGCCTGGCAAAGGTTTTGGGGGATTTTTTTCCTCCTTCCCATCAGAGGGTGGCTGACTTCAAAGAGGGCATTTACAGTATCCCAAGGGCTACTTTCCCTTTAAAAAAAAAAAAAGAGGGGGGGGGGAGAGAGAGACAGAGACAGAGACAGAGAGAGAGAGACCTTTATCGGATTCCCCGCTTGGAAATTTTGGAAGCACGGTCCTGCAGAGCAGTAACTCTGAAATCTAGGGTCGTAGACCCTCTAAGAATCTGATTAAACCTTATTCATAGAATAATATGCAAGCAACAAAATTCCATAAGCCAGTCTGTGGACCCATGTTAAGAGCTTCTAGTCTATAGAGAGACAGACTATGGAAAGGCTCAAGGTCAGTAGCAGGAGCAGCATCCTTGAAGTCTAAAGCAGGGTCTCTCCCTCACTTTCGTAACCAGAAAAGGGAAATGATGGGAGTACTACGGCAGGCTCACTCCTGAGGACAGGCAGCTTTGGTTTGGGGACTTCTCTTTGGCCTAGGGAAAACTGTCTTAGAACTGTGCTGTGTAGTCTAAGACCCTGCCTGTCAAATCTTCCTTTCCCCTCTGCTTTCAGAGGTATCAGAGCTGCCCCGTGGTCTGAAGACTCTACCAGCCCTCACAGTATCCTGCTGTCTTCTCTCTTCCTCAATAATTCCCAGACAACTTCCCCAATAAAACTCATACTTCTAATCGCATCTTGGAGTCTGCTTCTAGAAAGACTCAAACTATACACCTACAGTTGCTGCCATTTTCACAGCACCTTTACACAGCGCCCTGAGAAAGAGACCTTGAATTCTTCCAGTCCTCACTCCAGTACCACACTCCAACACAGAATCTATACTCCTTAAGACAAGGATTTCTTAGATTTGCCCAGTAGGATTAAGGCCCTGGAAACCAACAGGCCAATGATGTTTCAAATATATCATGGGTAGTTTTGAGATTTCTGCCTTCAGGTGTGATATAAGATCCTTTATAACAGATAAGGGCCAATGTAAGAGAAACTGGCATAGAAGGCAATATCGATAAGATAAGATGTGTAAGAGGTCTTACCTTTGTCAGGCCTAAAAACATGCCCCTGACTCATGCTAGAAATGTCTTTCGTGCTTACAACAGGACACTCAACATGGAGCTGTACAGCCCTGGCCAGGTGCTCACTTGACTAGAGCGTCATCCTGTACACCAAAAGGTTGTAGTTTCGATCCCTGGTCCAGGCACGTATGGGAGGCAACCAATCAATGTCTCCTGTCACATCAATGTCCCTCTCTCTGTCTTTCTCTCTCCCTTCCTCTCTCTCTAAAATCAATGAACATATCCTCAGGTGAGGATTGAAAAGAAAAATTAAACATGGAACTGCACATTCATAACCAAGCTCTGAAAAGTGATGAAACCACTCAACAGGGAGAAGACAGAGTTAAGTCGAGTAAAAACAGCCAAAGCAAAATAATATTCCAAAGTTTAAGAAACCTTTTGTATTCATTAGACAAAGTCCGACAACAGTATGAGACCCAGTCAGTTCTTAAGTGTGCCAGTAAGAGCTAGTAAATGTGCAAACAAATGTTCTATTATTTGAGTGCCACAACTCCCGATTCCAGAATCATCTGAGGCTTTCAGCTGAAGGAGGAGGTGAGATTCTAAGGCAAATACAAGGGATCATGTCAGAATCCAGCCATGCTGTTATCACTTGTCCTAAACCATTTCTGTTCCGCTGTTAAAGCTTAGGGAATGCAGTATTAGATGATCTACGTTTTTTTCTCCTGTGATAAAAATGTTACTATAAAATAGGACAGAGAAGGAGAAATCTTTTAAATTAGAGTTCCTCTGAAATTCTCAAAGAGAAAAATAAACAAATGCTTTGCAAGCCCCACCCCCCTTTATTCTTGGTCTGTGATGTTAAGCTCTTGGCGACAAAGAAGCCAAATCCACTTATCTAGTTTACGGCCACACTGAATGCAAATTGCAGTTATCCTTCCATTTTAACAAAGCATGACAACAAGGTGATTGAGTAGCTTCCCAAACTACCAGAGCAGAGGGCACTAACTTGCATCGGCTGGCATTAGATCAGCACTTCATAAATCGTGCTCCTGATCATTTAGATGATCTTTCTATGCAGAATCGGCAGTCTAGCACTGGCTCTCACAGGCATTAAAAAATCATCACTCTGCTAACCCAACTCACGGCTCAGACGGGTCTTCTTGAATGCAGCCTTTATTACAACCTCACTGCTGCTTCCTACACTGAAGGAATACCATGTTTTTAAGCCAGGAGTTCTTTCTTGTTTTAGTGTAACCGGGGGTCTTACAATGACCCGATACTGTTACAAAGCATGGTGCTTTATAACAGTAAAGCTTCTGGAAAACCCAAACAAAAGACACGTCACCCGGTGACGTCAGCCTATATACAGTTCTGTGTGGTCGCAGCACATAAGCAAATCCATTCTTGTGCCATTTCTCGGAAAAGCTTTTCAGTAAATGCACTCATGCTGCTCCAGGAGCTCTTCTCTGCAACAAGCCTCCCATCTGCCATCAACAAGTTAAGACGGAGGGAACTAACAGCTGCGGAAAGGAAAGACTGATGCTTTGATTAACCAGCTGAGCAGTTAGAGGACGGCGAAATTAGTAACTTACATTCAAATGTGATTTAAGGGACCAGAGTGGTCACGGAAAATGAAACTAATGCTTTTGAAAGGAATATCCTAAGGAAAAAAACCCTGGTGGATTCAGTTTTACTCAAAAAGCCTGGGACACAGAAAACAGGAAACTGGTCAAAGGCTCCTGCATGTTAGAGCCTTTCACAGACTCACTGCGTTGAGTCTAACAACCGCGACTGAATGCAGCCTCCAATGTGCTCGGAAGAATGGGTAAGTCCATGCATTTATGTGTTTTCTACAGTCAGCAAGGAATCATGCTTTTTAAAATAAACCACTGAATTCACTTGTTATGAGGGGAATCACTGTCATATTTTTGTATCTTGACATTTAGTTAAAAGCATATATTGCTGATGACAGGATATGTTTTATCTTCTTAATGGTTTAAGTTTTGTTCGAGTCATACTAACAAGGTTAGCTTTTCTGCAGTAAATGAAAAATGAGTTATATGCAGTGAAATCTTTCACCATAATGTTATGGGTTGTTTTTTTTTTAATGGCTCATATGTTCTGCTGAAAAATATCCTATCTTCTTGTTTTCCTTAAATTATATTCTGCAGGCTTACATTTCAAGTGGCCGTTAGGGGCCCCTATGCTGGCAGCAATATATGCAATGAGTATGGTTTTAAAAATGCTGCCTGCCCTGGGAATGGCGTGTCCACCCAAATGCCGCTGTGAGAAGCTGCTCTTCTACTGCGACTCTCAGGGCTTCCACTCGGTGCCAAACGCCACAGAAAAGGGCTCCCTGGGCCTGTCCCTGAGGCACAATCACATCACAGAGCTTGAAAGAGATCAATTTGCCAGCTTCAGTCAACTTACCTGGCTCCACTTAGACCACAATCAAATTTCAACAGTAAAAGAAGACGCTTTTCAAGGATTATATAAACTTAAGGAATTAATCTTAAGTTCCAACAAAATATTTTACTTGCCAAACACAACCTTTACTCAACTGATTAACCTGCAAAATTTGGACCTGTCTTTTAATCAGCTGTCATCTCTGCACCCAGAGCTCTTCTATGGCCTTCGGAAGCTGCAGACCTTGCATTTACGGTCCAACTCTCTGCGGACTATCCCAGTACGCCTATTCTGGGACTGTCGTAGTCTGGAGTTTCTAGATTTGAGCACAAACCGTGTGCGAAGTTTGGCTCGTAATGGATTTGCAGGATTAATCAAACTGAGAGAGCTTCACCTAGAGCACAACCAGCTGACGAAGATTAATTTTGCTCATTTCCTACGGCTAAGCAGTCTGCACATGCTCTTCTTACAATGGAACAAAATCAGCAACTTGACATGTGGGATGGAATGGACCTGGGGCACTTTAGAAAAGCTAGACCTGACTGGAAATGAAATCAAGGCGATCGACCTGACAGTGTTTGAAACAATGCCTAATCTTAAAATACTCCTAATGGATAACAACAAGTTAAACAGCCTTGATTCCAAGATCTTAAATTCCCTGAGATCCCTCACAACTGTTGGCCTCTCTGGCAATCTGTGGGAATGCAGCCCTAGAATATGTGCTTTGGCCTCCTGGCTGGGCAGTTTCCAAGGTCGGTGGGAGCAGTCCATCTTATGCCACAGTCCTGACCACACCCAAGGAGAGGATATATTAGATGCAGTTCATGGATTTCAGCTCTGCTGGAATTTATCAACCACTGTCACAGCCATGGCTACAACTTACAGAGATCCGACCACTGAATATACAAAAAGAATAAGCTCATCAAGTTACCATGTGGGAGACAAAGAAATTCCAACTACGGCAGGCATATCAGTTACTACTGAGGAACATTTTCCTGAACCAGACAATGCCATCTTCACTCAGAGGGTAATTACAGGAACAATGGCTTTATTGTTTTCTTTCTTTTTTATTATTTTTATAGTGTTCATCTCCAGGAAGTGCTGCCCTCCCACTTTAAGAAGAATTAGACAGTGCTCAATGATTCAGAACCACAGGCAGCTCCGATCCCAAACACGACTCCATATGTCAAACATGTCAGACCAAGGACCGTATAATGAATATGAACCCACCCACGAGGGACCCTTCATCATCATTAATGGTTATGGACAGTGCAAGTGTCAGCAGCTGCCATACAAAGAATGTGAAGTATAATATCTACCCATCATCAAAATTACATCAGATAAGTAACCTATTTTACATAGTAGGGGCTAAATATCTAATTTTTAACAATGGTGACATTAAGCCTAATTTTCAAAACCAAGTGGAAACTTAAGTTTTTGAAGTATTGAAGTGTTTTTAATTTTTTAATGAAATCATACTTTAAGTGTGAAATGAAGCAATGCTCACATTAATTTGCACTCTTGCTGGAAAGTCTAAAAATGCTTACTTCAAAACAAGACATTTCATGTATGTGACTGTGTACTACTGAATGTAAACATTTACACTAAGGTCTCCACATGCTGTTTTTCCCTACTGAGAATGGTTTGGAAAGAAGCTACCGAGCAGGAAAAGACATGGATCAGCACTTGTTTGATCACTGCTTTCCATCCCAAGTACCACCACTGGCTTGCTGCTTAAAAGGAGACTTAGCAAAGTTCTCTTGTATGATAATTTGGTATTTATTCAAATCTACAATTTACTGCCAGTGTGGGAAGTATAATTTCATGTATGCTGAAGTCTGGTAAATATTAAATACTCTTCTTCCAGAGTTTTTGCCTGGGTTAATAGATATTATCAAAGTCCACATCATAAAATCAAAACCTTTATGTAATTCTAATAAGCTAAGTGACTCTTTTATATATTTAAACGATGAATCCAAGTGATTGTGAAAAGGTCTCATTACAATGAAATCAATACTAAATAATTATACTGACTTTGCATCATACATTTCTAGTTTGTCATGATTAACATGTTGATTTTTGTGGCATTTAGAAAATTGTTTTAAACTAGTATTACATTACAATTTCACTAATTAGTTTACTAAATCCTATATTCACATTTATATATGAGAAAGATTTAAAAATTAGTTGGGAGAGAAAAGAGAGCAACTGAGTCAACTCAACCCTATGACTTGGTCCCTCTAATTTGAAAGCACACACAAAATGCACGCTCACGTGCGCGCGCTCTCTCTCAGCTGTCATGATCAAAGCTGCCTTAAGAAAGGGGTTTTAAACCTCTTTCTTTTGCCTTTTCCTGATCCTCAAACCTCATAGCCAAGTCAAAATTAATTGGCTAGCAACAAGCATAACACTGATTCTTATTAGAATGTATTATAAAGGAACCATTAAAAAACACTTTCTAAATATTATATACTAAATCTGACCTTTTGATAAAGATACACATTCACACCATAAGAGCAATTCCTTCTAAGTGAAGGGAACAACGTATCACTGAGGCAAACCTTCCCGTGGTAGAGCAATCTATCTACATGCTTATGCAGCCACACAGTGGGAACTCAAAGGTGGCATGGAGGTGAGGGGATGAAAGGGAAAGGCAGCATTTTGAAATCTGACTCACAGAAACAGGTTAGCTAAAGGTAAGAGGCAGCCAAGAGTGAGGCAAATGGGTAGCTGTACACTATCTACAGGGCAAGGCCCAACTGAAAAGGGGCGGAGGTTCTCTAGTGTTAATATAAACATCCCATAATTAACAAATGATAATGATGCCATACTTTTCATGTAGAAAAGAGCCATACATATTACATTTCTTCAATTACGATTTCCATGGAAAAACTGTAACATATTTCAATTCAGATGCAAGTTACCAATTCACACAGAATTTTTCCATAAAGTTCCATGTATGCAGCAGCAAAAAAAAAAAAAAAAAAGACATTAGACTACTGACTTGATTTTAGAAAAATTAGCATTTTTACAAATGACATTTACTATATGTGAAAAAGAAAGAACACAACCATAAACGAAAAAAGTTATCTTTTCCTTAACATGACATCCTTCATTCAAGGCGTATTTTCTTCATCGGACTGAATTGCAAACATGGTACGACTACAGTTTAACCATGAGGCTTAACTGTAACTTTTGTTACTACTAAGAGAGGGGGTCTGTCTACATTTCAAAGAAAACGTGTCTCAGAAAAGAGCAGACACAATCACATACTATGGTAAAAACGTACACTCTAAATTTTTAAGTTTGGCAACATGTCAACCCAGTGGAGTTTGGGTGATCTTGAGCAGTGAGCACTTCACCTCCTGCTGAACCAGACCCTGGGCCTGCCTGGGAAGGGACAAAAGCTGATTTTATGGCATAGAGCACAGCACACTGCTCCCCTACAGAAGGGCTGGCTCTGAAATCCCCATTACAAATGAGAGTTCCACAAGGTAAAATTTACCAACTCATTTATCAGGGAAGCCACGGCCATTTGTCAGAGAAAAGCTTTGTCACAACACAGCTGTGTTCTGAACACACAAGATTTCACTTGCCCTGAAGGACAGCAAAGGAGTATTTTTTATCATTTCAACAACAACAAATTTAACTGAAACTATGAGGACAAGGGTGAAAAATATTGACTGGGAATCCCCACATTAGTACTAAAGATTACAGTTAGTAAAATGGACCACCAAGCAGCAAAACCCCTAACAAAAATAGAAAAGTAAATTGGAAACTCAAGCCATTTAGTCATTCAGGGGGAACAGTAGAGCCAAGGCCACCACAGCATACTTTCAAGTTAAAAAATAACTGACTTTTTTGTCCTGCATTTTCTTGGTAATGTTCTCTGGAAAAAAGGGAGTAACAATGCCAAATAGCATATTCCTTTTTCATTAAAGCTCAAACTCCCCTTTTAAATTGCCTACAGAGGACAGGGTTCCATTTAATTTTGGTCTTTCTGTGTTTCGGTCTCAGCACAGGTTTGAGGATGAGACTGTCAATCACATGTGCTCTTTCCCAACCGGCCAGGGTGAGAGCATTGCAGCCACACTGCAGACCCTGCTAAGGCCATGTCAGGGCTCTTGGTTTTTAGTTTAGTTGTATCCTCCTTAGCCTCCCCTCCCAACACACCCAGTCCCCACGCCCCATCTAAGGTTAGAGGAAAATGACCACTTACCAAGAACCAGAAAAATAATAAAATCTCTCTGGAAAAAGGAAGCTAAAGAAGGTTATGACACTGCACTCACCTAGTAACCAAAAGCTAGTCTGGAGTCATTTGTATTCATTTCTGTAGTTTGCCAGGGATTCAATCACCTCTCTAAAATGAGAGTGGGCTGATAAATTTGCAAATCCACATACAACTCAGACAGAATACCCAGTGCCAACATCAAATAGCAAAGATACTAATTTTTTAAGCCAAAAATCTGCTCTAACACATGTAATTTCTTAATGTGCCCAAGTTAAGTTCTGTACCAATTTAATGAATGGAATTGACTGAACTTTCCAACTCCACTAATTATTAAACTCCACCTGCTTATTGTGATGCTAGTCACCAAGAGCTAGACTCCATCTTTCCAATAAAAATGAGCCCCATGTAGCACTAGGTCTGAATCCTAAAATTGAAAAAAGACATTTTCTTAAGGCATACTTCCTACACAAAGCTATAGGGGGAGAATATAAATACCCCATTCTCCCTCTACATTGTGGATATCAATATGAAATTTGAAAAAATATTTTTAGAAGCTGACTTACATGATCATTTTCCTTACAGAGCAATACAGTGACAGACCTATCTCAAAAATCTTTTTTGCGATATGCTTTTTGTACCTTATTGGTTGAAGTGCTTCAACCAGAAAACTACAAAGGTGATAGGGCCATCCACAGATACTTATTTCTGTCCCTAAGCTAGGGAAAACTTGAATCATTTAAGGCAAAAACAGAAAATTATGGTTTAAGCTTTCATCCTGTTATTGCAAACATCTGGAAACACCTGCTACTCCTTCAACCAACCTGTTCTTCCTTGGTAATTGAAAAAAAAAAGTTTCATCTACGGAGTGTTTGTTTACCCTTTCTATCCACACAGACTGGAAACCAAAAGTACAGTCCAAATACATTGTGTTCAATCACCTTAAGAGCCATTGGGGGGTTGGGGGGAGCAGCAAATGGGTTGGGAGGGGTGGGAAGAAAATACTATTACACTGGGGTTCTGGGGGGAGACGGTAAACAAAGTGCAGTGTACAGGAAAGTTTTGTCATTAAAAGCGTGTATACTGAAAAAAGTGAATGTCTTTTTTTCTTTTTAGCTTTTCTTGGTAACCTATTTTGATATGTGAGACCTAAAAAACCATTTGTGACAGATACAGAAACCTTCAATGAACAGCTGTTTTGTGCCATGTTCTCTATAATGCCAAATGTGCCAGGTGAAAAAAAGGACAGCTAATCATCACCTATCTTCACGCAGAGACAGGCAAAACTGGTAGGCTAAGAAGAAAGGAAAGGTAAGAGGAGCAAAGGGGAGCTAAAAAGCCACCATGCCAATAAACAACAGCCATGCAATGAGAAGCTGTTCCATCACAAGACTTAGTAAGTGGACATCAGCTGTCCATGGGGTTCATAGGGCCTAGGGTTGGTCACTGTCCCCCAACTTCCTTAATAGTATACTGCTGCCACAGCCTGGGGAGCTTTCAAAAGGTACTCTATTGACTATGCCCAGCAAACAGCAACTTGGCTTCCACCTTGGGGGCCCACTGGGGTACATCTCAGCAGCACCTTGCACACCACTCCTGAGAGGGAGGACCACAGGTGCTAAACATCTGGGTTCTCCAGGATCCCTACATGGCCAACTCTACACCAGATGCCAGCTCACTAAGTATGACAGGGGAAAGGAATGCAAGATTTTTCACTCCTGTCCCTCACCTGGCCTAGGTAAACAGGCCCAGGACAGGATGCTATGCCTGGGCAGCAGTGGGGGCAAAAACTGTCCTGGCCTTCAGGAGGTGACTGTCAAGAATCTGCCATACTTTCCAGAACACACCTACTGCTTCTCCAGGCCTAGGGCACTGCAGAGAACCAGACACGCAGGAAAAAACAAGGCTGCCCACTTCTCCAATGGCCAGGGAAAAGGAAATCAGAGAAGCAAAGAGAACTCTCTCACCAAAAATCTCAGCAGTTAACTAGGGCAGAGGCAGGAAGCACGGAACAAAATTTTACTGTCAAACTCACCTAGTATGCACTAGAGGGCATAGGTGATGGTGGTTTCAAACTGCACAAAAGAACGAATTCCTACACTTACCAAGTTAAAAGCAGAGCTTATTAACATAATTCTCGTACATATTAACCTTGAAAATCCCATGTAAAGCTGCATTTGGTTTCTTTATCAGTTATTTTAATTAGTTTTGCCTGTATGCCACAGCATTCTCAGGTTCCCACTCAAATTTGTAATAGATTTCTTCAATGTCTATTGAAAGATTTTTTTCTTTCTTTAAATTTATCTAACCAGCTGGGTACTCAAGTCTCCCTTAGAGAGACAAAATGTACTACAAATTGTCTTTCACAAAGAGAGAAGGGAAAAAGAGGTGAAAATCATAGCTATTCCAAACATCTTGCCTTAGCATGAGTTCCTCCTCGTTAGCCAATATTTTGGGAACACTCTTCACAGACAGATGTTGAGCTTCCCTTCCCCTACTGAAAGGCGACATTAAAGAGCAAGAAACCTCCAACAGCAAGTACACTGGGGTACCCTATCCCACAAAGCTTACAACTAAAATACACCATCCCTTTATACACAGAGGCCCAAGAGCACAGCCTAATCCATGGCCTCCAACTCAGGGTGTCCTGCTAGAAACCAGACATGAAGGAGCATCTGTGAACAACCAGACAGCAGGTCCAGTGGCTCAACCAACACCCACAGAGCGGAGGACAAAATTTTAAAACAGCAGCCCCAGAGACAATTTCCAAGGCCTTTTTACAACTTTCATAAACAGACGTCACAAAAGAAAAAACCCAGTGCAGAAATGTAAAAATGTCATAACTTTACTGAGTATTATTCACATTTGTGTTTAATGCATAAGAACACAGGCATACAATCTCCAGGTTTCTTTTTCTGGAAAATCATTTGACAAAAACACTATAGCCATTTATATTAGCTCACCTGTTTCATCATCATGAGAACCAAAAAAGTTCCTCTTGCATAAATAAAAACACTGCCCATGGCCTAGGCTGCCAAATACATACAGGGCAACTGCTCAGCTGCTAAAACCCCTGAAAACAATGTATCATTTACATACAACCTATTTATTTAAAACCAAGTAAACTTAGTATAATATATTCATAAGTACAGAATGGCTGAACTAAGAATGTAAAAAAGATTAAATGCAGAGATTCTTAACTCTAAGGGTCTGGGACATTTCACAGGATACAGAAACCTCTTGAAATTATAATACAAATATTGTGAGTAGAGAGATTTCACCAGATCCTAAGGTTTGGTTCGGTTTCTTTTTAATCCTCACCTGAAGACATTTTTGTCCCACTGCTTTTAGAGAGAGTGGAAGGGAGAGAGAGAAACAGAGGGGAGAGAGAAACAGAGGGGAGAGAGAAGCATCGATTAGTTCCCTCCATAAACACATGCACCAGGGATTGTAGGCACCTGGACCAGGGATCTTAAGCATCCACCTGTGTCCGCACCTAAACCAGGGATTGAGCCCACAACCTTTCAGTTATAGGACAAAGCTCCAACCAACTAAGCCACACAGGCCAGGGCAGATCCTAAGGGTTTTGATAACTCATAAAAAAGCCCTGGTAGAACAATGAAAAAGTTGTTTCTAATATATACTAATTTGGCCTTCATCTTCCTGGTGACTAAGGCAAAGAACAAAATCAACAGTTTTCATCTATCCAAGAAGCAAACTGGCTTCTTTTGGGAGAAAGACACTTCCTTCATCTGATAAAGGGAACACACTAATTGTGGGGGGTGACACTTCAGTGCAGAAGTCTATGAATTATTTGTAATACAAAGCCAGCTATAGGGACAATAAGGAAACATGTCAGACAGTTATCTCCAAGAAGGCTTTAGAGAACAGACTTGTTCTTCTTGTCAGCCCTTTAAAAAGCTCAGGATGAGGGGCCTACACAAGCATGTTGCATGCTCTGTTGTGATCTAACCTTTGTGGTGACCCAAAGCAGGAGCCTATAAAGTAAGCAAGAATGAACATGTACCTACTTAGAAGAGCAGTTCTTACTTCTAGTCAAGATGGCAGCATAGGCAGACATGGCTCACCTCTTCACACAACCACATCAAAATTACAATTAAAATACAGAAAAACTATTACTCAGAACAGTCAGAAAACGAGTTGTATGGAAGTCTGACAACTACAGAATTAAACCACATCCATCCACCCAGGTAGGAGGGGTGCAGACGTGGTACAGGTTGGTCCCCCACCCACATGCGGTAGAAAAAATTTCAGAAGGGATATCTTGGGAACGAGGAGTCCCAGCCCCATACCAGGCCCCCAGCCCAGGGTTCCAGTGCCAGAAATATAAGTCCCCACAACTTCTGGCTGCAAAAATCAGCAGGGATTGAGTCAGGGGAAGAAATCACTACAGCCCCAAGCAGTTCCTCTTAAAGAACCCACACACGAGTTCACCTACTCAGACTTATTCTCTCTGAGTTCCAGCATCCAGGGAGCAGCCTGAAAGTCTCCAGTGGTATATAGGGAGAAACTGAAGTGTCTGCCATTAAGGCAAGTGGGCCACTGTCTGTTTGCTAAACCCTCCCTGCACAGAGCCAGTAAGCTGCTGCCATATCTTGAGACTCCATCAACCTGGCTACCACTGTTTGACCAGCCTTGGAAATCCCCAGAGACTCCACCCACCTACTTTCCTGGCCCACCCAAGCTGCTTTTCCATACCAAGGGCTGGTCCTGGCTTATGCCTCACAACTTCCTAAATCCTCTCAAACAAGCAACAGCTGGCCTCAGTGAGCCCCAGGCCCAACACTAGCAGCAGCCAGCCTAGATTCACAGTTTGGCATCACCTGAGAACCTCCAAGCCCAGCACGAGTAGCAGCCATCTCAGATTGTTGTATAGCTCAGGCAGGGTGCCCCAGGCAAAACACAGGTGAGAGCTGAACTTGGCCAGCACCACCAGGAAAACTCCAGGGCCAACCCACCCAGTGGACAGCTACAGACCACATCAGAGAACCACCAACTTGCCCCTGCATAGCTGATCCTTCATGGAGGGCCAAGGTTGGTGGTCAGTGGTCACAACCGGTCCTTGTAGTTGACTGGCCTGGGTAAACCCCTCCCATTGATCTGCCAACTGCAATCAAGGCTCAACTACAAGAGAAGGGGGGTACTCAGTCCCATGAAGGGTGCATCCCGAGAACGCAGCTTGGGTGATAGGGGAGGCTGTGACACTGGACTCTACAGGACACCTACTACATCAGGCCACACTACTAAGACATGGAGTCAAAGCAGCTCTACCTAATACGCAGAAACAAGCACAGGGAGGCTGCCAAAACGAGGAGACAAAGAAACATGGCCCAAATGAAAGAACAGATAAAACTCAAGAAAAAGAGCTAAATGAAATGGAGATAGGCAATCTATCACATGCAGAGTTCAAAACACTGGTTATAAGGATGCTCAAGGAACTTAGTGAGGAGGACCTCAAAAGCATAAACAAGATTCAGTCAGAAACAAAGGAGCAATTGAAATAAGGAACAATTCACAGGGAAACAACAGTAGAGTGGATAAAGCTGATGATCAAATCAATGATCTAGAATGTAAGGAACCAAAAAATAACCAATCAGCACAACAACAAAAAAGAACCAAAAAAATGAGGATAGTATAAGCAGCCTTTGTGACAACTCCAAGAGGCCCAATGTTCACATCGCAGGGGTGTCAGAAGGTGAAGAGAAGGAGCAAGAAATTGGAAATCTATTCAGGAAAACTTCCCTAACTTGATGAAAGAAATAAACTTGCAAGTTCAGGAAGCAGAGAGTCTCAAACAACATGGATGCAAAGGGACCACTCCAAGACACATAATTAAAATGCCAAAGGTTAAAGATAAAGAGAGATTCTTAAACGCAGCAAGAAAAAAAAATTAGTTACCTACAGGGGAGTTCCCATAAGCTGATTTCTCAAAAAAAACTTTGCAGGCTAGAAAGGATTGGCAAGAAACATTAAAAGTCATGAAAAGCAGAGACCTAGAGCCAACATTGCTCTACTCAGCAAAGCTACCATTTAGAATTCAAGGGCAGATAAAGAGCTGCCTAGACAAGAAAAAAGCTAAAGGCATTCATCATTATCAAACCATTTATGATATGAAATGTTAAAGGGACTTATTTAAGAAAAAAAGATCAAAACTATGAACAATAAAACATCAATAAACACATATTTATCAACAATTGAATCTAAAAAACAAACTAAGCAAACAAGAGAACAGAGACAGAATTATGAATATGGAGAGCACCTTGATGGTTGCCAAATGGGAGGGGAGACAAGGAGAAAGAGGTGAGGGGGGGATTGAGAAGTACAAATAGGTAGTTACACAATAGCCATAGGGATGTAAAATACAGTGTAGAAAATGGAGTAGCCAAAGAACTTATACTCATGACCATGGACATGAACAATGGTGTGGGGACTGCCTGAGGGAGTCTGGGGTGCTGGGTAGAGGTGTGCAAAGGGGGAAAATCAGGACAACTATAATAGCATAATCAATAAAATATAATTTTAAAAAAGCAGTTCTTATTTCCTCCTTATAGGACCCCAACTATAGTGTTCCATCACATTAAGGGACATCCAGTAAATACCTACTCTATTACATTACAAATCTTCTAGACAAGGAATATAATTTAAAATTTTAAAATGTTCCACTACGTCATGAACAAAGAGAAGCATATTTCATGCATCCACCTCTAGGTGTGCTGGTGATAATAATAATAAATGTGTTCCTTGTGAAAGAATCTATAAGGTAACTAATTTTCCTAAGAAAGAACACATTTAAAAAGATAAAGCATTCAGTAATCTGAGTAGCTGTCAGAAATTTAATTGTCTCTTTAAAATTTAAAACACATTCCACATGCCATTAGAAAAACCACCTATATTTCAACAGGGACAAATAGCACAGTGATTAACAGCCCTCCTCCACACTTAGGCCTGTGACCCTGGACAAGTCCTTCAACCTCACTATGTCTTGGGCCTTTCATTCCTAACAGGAAATTAATAGTAGTAACAACCACAAGGGCATTTAATACACATAAAGTCCTGAGAACAAGCTGGATAGAATAAACATTCAATAAATGTTTGTTATTCTTAATAGCAATATGTGGACCAGGCCTGGTCAGGTAGCTCAGTTTGTTAGAACATTGTCCAGATATGTCAAGGCTGTGGGTTCAATCCCCAGTTAGCGCACATACATGAAGCAAACAATGAATACATAAATAAATGGAAGGGCAGTGTGTGGAGAACTAGATGTGACAGATTCATCAGGTAGAGAATATAATCACATTAAAGTCACGTTAGATCCCTGTATCGCTCTCCAAAACTCTCTACTTTCTACTCTTACTTTCCTCACTAAATTAATGAATAGCCTTCAAAATGAAGACTAATAATTAGAGCACTTTTCACAAGTCAACAGCCTAGATATACTTTTTATATTTGATATTGATGTAAAACTGACCACATTATGTCAGAGTCAAGTAATCTGCTTTATCAAATATACAACATTAGACATGACATTTCTCTGGTTTAGTTTTATGAATCAAGGCTAAATTTCAAAAGATTTAGAATCACTAATTCCAAAATTCCTTCTGGATAAAGTAGTCACTTAACATCAAGTAATGTGTCTTTTCTGTGTTTAGTAAAATCATGTAGGACAACGTATACTACCCATCATCATAAATATTATTTTTCAAAAGAAATAAGTAACCTCACTGATATCTCCATCTTCTGACAATTTTATTTTAGGACAAAATACATGACTGAAAATTAAAGATCACTATAATGTTCTTTTTTTGCTTAGAAAAAAAATCTACTTCAAGTCTACCACATCTAATTTAGGAAGCAGCCCATCCAAGTATGACAGATCTGGTTCGTAAACAGATTTGCCAGAATTACTGAGGGGTATGGGGTGAGAGAAGCATGAGAGTTTAAAAACACAAAGATAACCCAGCAGTCCAGTGCACACAGGAGGGGATGTGTTGTGGCTGCTGAATAGTGGGTCTTCCACTGTTAACAAAATCTCTATTAAATATAAAGCTCCCTCGGAATTAACCTGTCTGAATGAATACACACATTCAGTCTTATCAGAACTTGCAGATCACACGGCCCAGACTTTTCAAATCAAGAACTTCTTTCCTGGTACTGCCTTTCCAAGATCATGACCCAATTTATCCTACCAAAAAAATCACTTTATCTTCTCCTTCACCCACAACTTTTCTCCACTTTCTCACATCTTTTGAACCTGGGGCTTTTCTCTTTTCTTATTTATCAACACATGAACAAGCTCTTCGCATACCTGCTTCTTGTCATGGCTCCCAAAATACCAAGGCTAATCATATTACTGAATGAAAAAGCATTCAGTCGTATTATATCCACTGCTGAGCACCTACCTTGCAAGAAATACCTATAATTTAAAACACACTCAACTCCATAAAACTGAGTTCCTATAAGCTGCAAACTGATCCATACAAATGAGGAAATACTGCTAGAAATACCAATACAATCACTCATCTATATTGTCTTCTCAGTCTGTGTATAGATTCAAATATCAAATGATGTTTGTTCGCTTTGCTTTTATATTCAAAAGACCAGAAACACCAACCATTTAAGAATAAAACCCTTTCCTTTGAATAATTAGCACTCACTCCAGCTTGCTCACCAAATAAAACCCCCAACACCCTTCACATCTTTAATACGAATAGCTATTTTGCTGGTTTTATTTAGGGGTGGGGAAAGTGCCTTGGGACAAAGAGGACATGGGAGTAGAAGACATGATTGTGATATTTTCAGAAATGTCAAATTCTTGGGGCAGTATCAGGCAGTTACCCTTACTTCTCTTATCTCTGCTCTAAAATTTCATACCTGCTTTATCAAGATTCCAAAGAACGAAAACACTGACTTTTCACAAGGAAGTATGTTCTGCCACAATTTGTGCCCCAAAGACAGTAGCATCATTCTAAAACCTGCATGTGGCACACACTGAGAAGTGAGTTCAGAAGTGACCTTGACACTGCTACTTCTCTCCAATCAACTTCCCCAACTTCCCCTTGAAATTCACCAGGGGGAGAAGGGCAGTGAGAGGGGAAGGAAAAAGAACCTACTACCCTCGGCACACTCCGGAAGGCATCTGGGACAGTGCCGCATCACTTCATCTCTCCCCCTTTTCTCCTGACAATCCCTTCAGGCCTGTGTGCACGAAACTGCTCTCTGACGCTTACCACCATCTTCCAGTAACTAGAGCCCTTGTTATTATTGTGTTAAAACTGCCAGTTGAAGACTGAGCTATTGTTCTACATGAAAATCTAATAGCAGGCGGTCAGGAATTTCCTTCCTTTTGATACAGCATTCCTGAAGTGTCGAAAACATTACAGTGCATAAACAATATCACCGTCCAATTTATGCTTGACTAGAATTAGATGTGAGATGAATTACAAACAGAATGTGAAGAACTGGACAAACAATAAAAGGTTTTACACCTCAGCTAGTTGACATTCCCACCAAATACTTACTGGGTTGACCAAAATGTCCACATGGTTTTTTCCCATAAAAGAAAAGACACATTTTTTCATTTTCACCAATAACTGTATTAATCTGGATATTGTGAGTATGTTGGCTATCTCCAAGGTGGTATAAAGTTGATTGTTCTCAATTAATGTCTTGATTTGATCGCTATCAACTTCAACTAGTCTACCTGAAGGGACATGAAGCATCATCAGATGAGAAATGTCCAGCGTGAAACTTCCCAAACCACTTTTGACACTTTCAGTCACAGCACCATCTCTGTATACCGCACAAATCTTTTTTGCATTTCAGTTGCCTTTTTTATCTTTCTTGAAATAATAAAGCATAATATGCCAAAAATGTGTATTTTCTTCCTTTTTCAATATTAAAATGGCTACACAAAAATTCACCAATTTTGTTAAGCACTTCTTAGATATATACTGGTATGAAAGCTGTCACAATACAATCTAACAAAATTGTTTCAAATGAGGTTAAAGACAACTAAGCACCACTAGAGCCATCGTACAGAAAAAAACCAAATGAACTTTTTGGCCAGCCCAATACATCACCATCAATTATTATAAAATTATGAAGCAGATATATTTCTGTTAAAATCACAAATCTACTGGCTTCTCAAAACAATAATATTTTAAAGATCTCACTTTCTTCTGTTAAATTCCTTGGTTTATTTTTTTATTTAATCTTTATTGTATTTTTTCCCATTACCATTTAGTCTCCTTACACCCGCCACCATGCAGTCAGCACACTGATGTCCATAGCCACAAATTCTTTTTCCTTTAAATTCCTCAGTTCAAACTGGGAAGGAGAGTCACCCTCCTTTATTCTGTTATTAACTAGAATTTAAACTGAATTTCGAGACCTGCTATCAGCTGAGATTAAGCACACTACAGATGGCACAAACAGGAAGGGATGGGGCAGAATAAGATTCAGTCTTCACTATATTAAAGTTGAAGTGTTTGTTAGCCATTCAAGTAGAGATGACAAGTCCAGGGTACAGATCTAGGCCAGGAATATAATTTTGAAGTCATCATCAGTGAAGAGAGTTATATAAAGTCACAAGAATGAATGAGATCACCAAGGGAATGAGGGTGGATGGAGGAGAAACTCCACACCACACTTCTCTTATACCAGTATGAGGAATTCATCATATGGCAGTCAACAAAAAAGTATGCATTTTCAAAGACAGCACTCCCTCAACATCAAAGGCACTTAAGCAAAGCATGTTTTATTGGAAATAATAACGAGCATAGGTCAACTTAATTCATTAAAATAAACGGACACATTTCACATCAAAGGAACTGTGAGCAATTAAGGACATGCATACATATGACTGTCATGAGTCCACCACTCGTCACGCCTCTGAGTATGTTCCCCTAGTGCAGTAGGTGTTGGAGAGAGCCCTGCCCTCAGTGAGGTAAATAAACTAAAGAACAAATAAGAGATCACAGAACAATCAGAAAAGCTGGTTTTAATTTGGGGAGAAATGTACAGATTATGTACTTGAACTACAAAATCACCAAATAATCAATAAAAAGATAACCATATAATTTTCTCTATCTTCATAGAGTTTTGGGTTACAAAGTATGTCCCAGTACATGTATCAAAACTTGTGAAATAGGACACTTAAAATTTGTACATTTCACTATGTTTAGAGGTATAGTATACAAATGTCTGCAACTGACTTTGAAATACATCAAAACAGTAACACAGATACCAGGATGGGTAAGTATGTGGTAAAACAAATATACCAAATGTTGATCATGGAGTCTAGGAAATGGGTATATACAGACAGGCTCCAGCACAAACAATGCCCTTTTATTACAAAATCTTTTATTACAAAATCATGCACATGTAATTCTGTAATATAATAATATCACACTCAAGTGCACCATATGACATTTTAGGTGAAATGTTCAAATTAAAACTATAAATCATTACACCCATATTACCCTACCTACCACACTCAAGCAAGCCTTACTTCTTTCTGTATGTGAGTGTTCACTGTACAATTCTTTCAGCATCTATGCATGAAAATTTTCATAATAAAATGTTGAGAAGAAAGGAAAAATATAATTACAATCGTAATTTATGTTATTGTCAACCTAACATACTATTCCTCTACTAGACCTGCAGTGTTGCATGGTGGTTAAGAGCTTGGACTCTGGAGCCAGGCTGGGTTCAAGGTGTAGCAAGCACCTCCACTTACTACCTGTAAGACCTTGACCAAGTCATTTAACCTCTATGCCTTAAAAGTATCAAACTCATGCTCTGAACATAATAAAATGGGAATGTATGTTGCCACGTCCATGGCCAGCCTCCCTTCATGACAAGGTCAGATGGGAAGGTGTAAGTCTTCAAGGAAGCAGCTTCGGTCTGGTGGACATGGCATGAAGTGCCCCACACTATTTTTGATCATTGTTTTAACTCTCGGAATCATAACCCTTTCTGTTCTGATAATTCTCAATTTCATAACAGTGATTCTAGTATTGCAAACAGATCTTT